>JAANSM010005132.1:0-10447 GCA_036850725.1 Orchesella villosa | reverse complement strand
TACAGTGAGTGTCAATTATTATTCATGTTCAAAAATAGTTTTAAACTCACCAATTATAGTGTTTGATGTTTTACGGGGCGCCCCTTCACTGTCAATTAACTGTTGATTAAACTAATGGTGAGTTGGATCGATGATGGTAATAAATGATGGTTTGGACTGATGATGATGAATAAAATAATTTAGAAAATTAAAATCAATTTTAAAACCTAAGAAGGAACCCTAAAAAGATTGTCAATTAGTATTTATGCCGCTGTTCTTATACATTCAAAAATACAATGAATGAGCTCCATCCAGCACTCTTCATCCTGGCCATATGATTCTGATGTTGTTTCATAATTTTATGTATTGTTTACTTCCCGAAGTATCTGCTTTTGTTGACGTATGCGTACACAGAACAGCACGTATGCATATGAACCATAATATGTCCTTTATGGGATTCCATATTTATCGACATATTACATGTGCATGTGACGGGGATACTGACGTTTTTTATGAGTTAACATTTTACTACGTGCACATTGTTTCCGAAATGAATCGGTGAAAGTGATTCGATAAACAAGTCAAAATAATCTCAACATTAAAAACTAATAGTATCATCCAAACTTTTTTGCAGCGACATTTCGAACTGTATACCTCGATTTAAAACTTGAAATTAATTGCATGTTGCGTTTGCCCGAAGGTCATGTCATAATACTTTTAATTCATAAACGTACAGTGGCTACTTCATTTGTCAATCACGTTTTGGTAACATTATTAATCAAAGTTCAATATTTTTATTAGTCATTAAAGTTGAATGGGATTCAACAATACAAAAATATGTCCATGAATTTTTTAAACAGCTACATCGTAAACATCTTTCTTACAAAATAATTCTTAACTCTTTGTTACCTAAAATAGATTTAATAGATGCAGCATCATGAATGTTCACAACTTTAAGTTTAGCAATGTCACGTATTCGTTCTGTATCCAATGAGCTAATTTTCTGAAGCGATTCTTGTTCACCCGTGCGAGACAAAATGATTCGTAAGGTCTTCCCTTCTAGAACTGCTCGAATAGAAGCCGTATCGTTGACATTAACTGTTTCGTGTTGTACATAAGTAGGAAATTCTTCTGGAGTAGCTATTTTATGAGCTGACTCGTCTTCGTCTGAGCTGACTAAACGGTCGTTGATAATGTCACGGTCTTCTTTGATTTCTTTTTTGAATTTGATTGTGCCCATTGGTCGACCAGGTTTTCGTTCAGGAACTCCAGATTCTGATCTATGACAGTTTTTCTCATGTTGACGAAGGGTCTCCATCTTTCTAAAGCTTTGGTTGCAGATCCCACACACGGGTAGTAAGGATAACGAACCTAAATACATAACAGTTTACGTTAGTAATTTTCAATACGTTTCGTTTAAGCTTCATCTTGTAGGTCCTGCATACTCAACAGTTAATTGAACTATGGAACTGACTCAATTAATCTGAATTTCATATTTGTTTTATTTGTTTTTATTTGTTTTGAATTGCTTGTTTTGGTAAAATACTATTTCAAAACTAGATAAACAAAATGCTTACTTTTAAGAGCATTCGAGGTTGAGTGTGCACGTTGTACATGCCGCCGAAAATTGTTGCAAAGTATTCGCACACCGCAAATGGTACATTCGCATAACGTCGGATTAGAAGTGAGGCGCTTCATTAGATGTCGAGTCTGTGGAGGCTTAGGTTTAACTTTGAATTGCATATCGCTAACATCAAGTAGTAGGTCGAATTCTGTACCCAAAAAATTCATTTTAAGAATTTAAAAAATCTAGCATTGCTTACTTTATTTTCATAGTTTTCGATACACGAGTTGAAGTATTTACATACCTACGACTAACGGGTACTCAAATTTTGCATTAGTTCCATTTTCTCTGATATCTCTTGCCATTTCCTTATCAATAGTAACACTTGGCAGAGTATCTTTTACTTCTTGATACATACCCCTCCGAAGCTCCACTGGAAGTGACTGATGAGGATGCTCGTCTTGCCAATGTCTTCTTAAGGCTATAAGATTGTGAAATCCAAGACTTTCTTCTGGACATTCCGGACATTTATATTTGAACATTGCGTTATATAAAGTTGTTGGGTCGTGAGCAAGTATTGCACAGACCATTGCCTGCTCTTGAAGATAAAATGGCTTTCCACAAATCCCACAGCCGAAGGGCTTCTCTATTTCTCGATTGTCACCAATAGGTATGTTGCGATGCGTTTTGTGGCGGTGGGTGTTTAAATCAGTATATGCCATAAACTTTAGTCCACAGTACCGGCATTTGAACCGTTTCTGGTTGGTTTCTTTCATTGTGTGTCGTAAACGGTGGAATTTTAGACCCTGAGGCATCCGGAATCGTTGTCCACAAAGGTCACATTCGTATTTTCTCTCACCAGTGTGCATCGTCATGTGAATGGCAAGTTTTGAAGGTACCTTAAACACCTTTGTATTTATAAACAAACAGATGCATACATTTTTGTCCACAAATAAATGGTTCCATCCAAAGATTTTAAGTACAATTTAAATACAATTTTAAGTAAAATTTAAGTTGTACTTAAAATCTTTGATTCCGTCAACATATAAACACGTACTCTACCACAGATGTCACAAGGACACGGCTTATTAGCCATAAACCTAGGCCTGGAAAGGCGAGGAGCAGACGTAGAACTATTATGGACAGTTTTGATGTGCCCTCGCAAACTCTTGGCATGTTTAAATGGCTGATGGCATAGTTCACACTTGAACGGTGTTTCACCTGTTCAATAATTTAGCTAGTTAAATTATAGGCACAACAATTAAATTCTGTATTGTATGTCGAATAGTTGAATGTTTTTTATCTTTGATCTGAACCATATTTTTAAGCATAAACACTTACCCGTATGACATCGCCTGTGTATTTGTAGTTTGTATTTGAAGTCAAATTTTAAATCGCATTCCGTACAAGGGTATAGAACTTTCTCCACCTTCACTTCCGGTTCTGGTTTACCGGTTCCTCTAGCATGGTGCTGTTTAAGAAACGGTGCGATGCGCCTCTTAGGTTTAATGTAGCCAAGATGGGCGATTTTACGATGAAGTTCTAGGCTTGCCTAAGTCGTGTACAAATAATATAAAATAAATGTCTACTTAACGGCTTTGCATTACAACTATCAGTTATTGATTCCAAAAATACACATACTTTGAGATGGTATTTTTTATCACAAAAGTCGCAAGCAAACTTGGGCTCGCCCTTAAAACGGTTTGGATCATGAATTGTTTCATGCCTTCTCTTTTCAGTAGGTTTGGCAAACCGCTTTGCACAATATCGGCACGAATGAGGAAATTTATCTGCAAGTAGAAACATAATGGTTTTGCAAATTGATCACAAAACTGAATAAAATTCCAAAAAATGTTTGATGTAATTTCAGAATACAGGTGAAATGAGAATTGAGGGTGTGTAAATGACATAAGGTTGGGTTAATGAAATAAATTAACTTCATCCAAAACTCTATGGATGAAAATGCGAAAGAAGACTTTATACAGTAAGTACCTCACCTGCATGCAAGGCTTTTACATGGACCAAATATAGTTTTTCAGTTGGAAATCCACTATTACACAATGAGCATAGCCACGTTTTCAGTTTTACTTTACGGTGATAGCTGACAACATTGCTATACATGTATTTTCAAAAAATTAGATATCACTTATAACAAATAAAAGCTGTCATTATATCTGCAAACAATTACACCATGATTATTTACATACTTACTTCTGATCGGAGGTATCAGTTGCGACCTCTCGTCTACTATCATCTGCTCGATTTCCAACAAATTCAATCTTTACTTTAATATCTGATGCTTCTAGCATATCTTCATGCATTGTTGTTTCGATATCCTCCATTTCGTCTGGAGGACTTATGGTCACATTACTGCTATCTAATTCAACTGCGATTGAAATAAATAACATGTACAATGTAAATTAGCATGAACCATACAAAATACGAAGACAAGCTTACGTTAAACTATAACCAGAATCAGTTGTAAAATGGAGTGCATAATTGCATGCTAGCCTGTAACAAGCTTATATATAAATTAATGATTAACTAACCTTCCTGTCTTTTCTCGACATGATTTACTCGATCCAAGCTCAGAGGGTCCTCATCAGGAATGGAGTAGATGTCATCCGAGTTGAATTCGGCAAAATTAAACTCCTCATAGCATTCTTCATCTTCACCAGCTTCTTCCACGCATTCTGATTCCTGTTTTGGTACGACATGGCCTGAACGTCCCGAACCAAACTCGAAAGGAATATCTGAGTGCATGCTGCCATTTCGACAGCTTCCTTCATCGTTAACTTCCATTGTCATTAAGTAGTTTCTTTCATTATTCATCCATTCTAATATGCCACTAAAAACTAACCTTCTCCTACTGCCTACGGACGGACAACGGACGGAACACAAATATTGAATACTGACTCTATCACTATCATTGTCATTGGTCATCTAGTCAATTTGTTAACTTGAACAAGCCATCAGGATCAGCCATCTAATAATATAATTACACTGAATAGTTACAACTATACTGTATAGTGTGGTATAATTAATCAATTTAATGCACTTTTTATGAATAAATAGCCCATTAAACTCGGAATGGTACTTGATTGATGCGAATCACTAATCACCTCAGAAGAATAAGTTGAAATGCAGTAAGTGTCAATTAGTAACATTGAGAATGACAATTTGGATATGGACAAGAGATGAGACAATACAATATGAAGATATTGAAGATACCGCATACAGAACAGCTGGCTTTGTGATTTGCCTTTTACTTTGTACTTGTAACAAATGCAGATACCTAAAAGCATCTTCTAGTGTTGTATGATATGTACTTTCTGAGTCCTTCACTCCAGTTCTCTTGTTTATCAACAAGCCCCGTCATTGGAATGTTTGTGTTGTGGGGTTTTTGTTATTGAGAGAAAAACATTGAACTACTTGAACAGTTGTTGTTCAAGTTGTTTTTCGACATTCCACTATCCTTGGGATTGTGCGGGTTGTGGAGGCTCAGTGCTTCGTCATCCATTGTCCAGAGGGGTTCTCTGAAATTTTGTAAACCTATTCCATATTCCGGTTGAATGCAGAGTTAGAGATAAACTGAGTTTGGTAGTTGTAAACTTGATCACGGTTTTGTGGGGGCTAGTTGATAATGAATGAAGTGAGTCTACGACTGAAAATGTTCTCATCTGTGAAGCGAACAGCAGATGGTCATCCAACTAATAATCAACAGGGGTCAGGGTCAGGGTCTTCACTGTCGCCGCAGCAGCAAGAGCTAGGCGGTGCGGCTTCGCCGACATCAACTTCTACTCAAATCCCAGGGAATAATCAGCAAAGTTTTACGATGCAAGTTGACAACTCGCAGATTAATCGGGGAGGCTCTGCAACAACTGGAATTCCTCCTGGTATGGTTAAGGAAGATATTTTGATTAAAGGAATAGATTTTTATATTAGTAGAATTTGTTTGATGGTGATGATCTTTTAAATTTTCATGTGTGTAGAAAAACGAACATCAACTCCGATGCTGACCTCCGTCCTTCATGGAAACGGTGGAGAGGGGAATTCACTGTTGAACCAAAGTCAATCAATGAGTCTCCCGACTTCCCCTCTTCCGTCCCCCAGATCGACTTTTTCAACTCGTTTTTTTCTAGAGTCTGGCACATCTGGTTCTTCTGGCTTCTTTGGAAGTGGAGGCACTACCACCCCAAATTCACAATTGAGTCAAAGTCAAAACCGAGTATCGGTTATTCAGCGTGAAGACTCGGGATCTACTGCCACCCTCGCTACAACCTCTAGTTCCACTACCCCGAGAAGTCAGGATTTGACTCGGGAGCTTGATTGGCAGTCATCCAAAGCAACTGTTAGAGAACGCAATTCTGCCATGTGCAACAATGAACTAATGGCTGATGTCCACTTTCTTGTGAGTAACAATGGAGGAGAGCCGCAGAAGTTTCCAGCTCACAAATACGTTCTTGCTACGGGTAGCTCTGTTTTTTACGCTATGTTTTATGGGACATTGGCAGAAGTTAATGGGGAAATCGTAGTTCCTGATGTGGAGCCTGATGCTTTCTTGAAAATGTTGCGGTAAGAAGGATATTTGACAAACATAAAACGTATCTTGTTATTTAAATCTTCAAAGAGTTTCTAGTTAAGGAACTGCGTGTAATTAAGATATTTTAACTTTAGGTATTTATATGCTGACGAAATCGACTTGGACGAAGAAAGTGTCCTTCCAACCTTGCAAGTTGCAAAGAAATATATGATCCCTCACTTGGCTCGTGCATGCGTCCAGTTCATGGAAGCTAGTCTAACGGCACGTAATGCTTGTGTTCTGTTATGTCAAAGCAGAATATTTGATGAACCAGAATTAATGCAGAGATGTTGGGAAGTGATTGATGCTCAGGTAGAAACAAAAATATAATTTTTGGGGGTTACATTATATTGGTGCTTGTTGTTATTCAGGCTTAACATTGTGGTATAAGTTAACTAAATTTTCATAATGGTTTTTAACAGGCTGAAATGGCTTTAAATGCTGAAGGATTCAGAGATATTGACTACTCAACAATGGAGTCGATTTTATCCCGTGAAACATTGAATTGTAAAGAGATCCATGTGTTTAATGCAGCAATGACATGGTCCAATGCGGAGTGTGAGCGTCGAGAAATTGATGTGACGCCTGAAAATCTTAGGGCAGCTTTGGGTACTGCATTATTTAATATTGGCCATATATATATTGAAATGTTTTTGTATCAATCTGGCGCAATATACAGAAATACAAACATGTATAAGACTGTCGTTATTGTCGATAACAGCGTTGCAAATTACTATTAAATACAGGCTCTGCACTGAGTTTAATTAGAGTGCCAACGATGGAACTGAAGGAATTTGCTGACGGACCAGCTCAAACTGGTTTATATTCCTTACAGGAGTCCCACGACATTTTCCTGCACTTTACAGCAACCAACAAACCCCATGTTGATTTTTCTACAATTCCACGAAAAGGACTGAAACCTCTGGTTAGAATGATAGATGAATTAGCAATTCTCAAATAATCTGTGGCGACTGCTTACTCTAAAACTGCTGTTTTGATGAATAATTCAAACAGGCATGCCATCGTTTTAATTCCACTGCTTATCGGAGCAATCAATGGAGATATAGAGGTCGTTGCGACAGCATTCAATTTTGCGTGGACCGTCGAATATTTGTCATTGGTTTTGGTTTGTACGGGTCCAGCAGTGGCGGAGCTACTTATGGCGCTCACATAGAACTCAAGAAACAAGGTCGCATCCTAGCAGAAAATGATACAGAATACTTTTCTGATGGATCCAGTCGAACGTTTCATGTCTCATTCCGGCAGCCAGTTCAGGTTTGATTGTTTTCAAACAATTGTGTGCTTATTAATTGATTTAATTTAACATGGGTGTAAACTAATTTCTTTACAGATTGATCCAGACGTGTACTACACAGCTTCGGTTATCTTGGATGGAA
Organism: Orchesella villosa; assembly: GCA_036850725.1. Taxonomy (NCBI): domain Eukaryota; kingdom Metazoa; phylum Arthropoda; class Collembola; order Entomobryomorpha; family Orchesellidae; genus Orchesella; species Orchesella villosa. The sequence goes on along the minus strand of JAANSM010005132.1, from coordinate 2,925 downwards.
TCGAACTCAGCTATTTTGGCCAGGAAGGGATGGCCGATGTAACGGTTGGAAACGTCATGTTTCAGTTTCAGTGCTCTGCAGAAAGCACAAACGGAACTGGTGTTCAAGGAGGACAAATTCCAGAACTGATCTTCTACGGCCCAGGTACGATTAGCTAAACTGTCATACCAGCGACAAGTCTACAAACTGCAATCGATTCTACTACGCCTGTGAGCTTTTAACCATATCGGCTCGGATACGTTCTCTACTTTCTCCCACTGCTATTTACAAAGGTGTACGTACACACACATTATGACTGGTGCGTTTTTACGTTTACCTAAATGGACTGGATTTGTATGATATTACAAACTTAAATCACAAAAGACGAACTTTCTTTAATCAGTAATATAAACTTATGCAATGATTCTAGTTAATGAACTTACATTTACATTTGTTAGTCACTATAAAACATTGAAAACTCCTTAGATGTATAGTAGTATAGAAACTCGCATGTCAGTACGTACGCATTGTATAGTCAGTTGTCCTAAAGGATGGTGTTAGTTTAAGTTACGTTATAAATTATGAGTTAATGAATCATAAAATATGTACATTTGAATGATATTTCCCACGAATAAATATCGAATTCTCATTAAAAGTAAAATATCAATCGAATACTTTTATTTCCAGGCGCTTTTGCAGAAGATAAGTAGAGTGAGAATTTATGAAGCTATATAAACATATTCAACTACGTATAACATTTAAATGGAATTACATTACGTAAATAAGATAATTTCGTTTCTACTGCCAGTGATAAAAAGTTTAGAAATACTTTTTTCTAGTTTAAACGCACTTTTCAAAAACTTTGCAAACTGCCGCAAAACAATTTAAATGAACCTTGCCTTGATAAAAAAGCTTTGAAAGCATTTAACATAATACTAATACCCATTATTCGTAGTAATCATCGTCGCCCTCATCTTCGCCACGGAACTGCGTAAGAAGTTGTCTGGCAGATAATTCTTCCTCACCCTCTGATTCATCTATTGAAATAACATAAAATAACATTAGATTCTGCTGCACACATAATGATTTCACCAAACGTGTTTTCTGCTTACTCTCATCCTCAAAATCTTCTACGTTCACGGGACCAGACTCAACAACAACTTCAGCGGAACCTTGCTCAATCACGACAGGTTCTTGCTCAATAATTCCAACCTTAAGATCAACAGTACTAGGTTTGGATTCAGTCTTAATTTTAACAGGTTTGGACTTCTTGGAAGTGGAGGCGACTGCTGGTTTGTCTTCGGTCTCAGATTCAGTTAGGTTACGTTTTCTGGATGGAGGCACGACAGGGCCTGATTCAATGACAGTAACGGGTTCGGTGGAAGCGGTGCTTGCTTCTTCGTTGCCACTCAATAATCCTTTCGGCACCATCAACTCCAGACAGAGTTTTCAGCACATCATAATTGATTTTGTTTGACATTTTCCTTTCCATCAACATAATTTTAATGGCTTCATCTGCAAACAGTAACAGCTAGAATCAATAATCAATTCTGTGTATATATAAACTTTGAGACTAAACACATTTCATTATGCGCACCTGCACTTTTGGCCTGGAAAGTTGGCTTTGGTTTAGCTTGCTTCTTTTTCTTCTCAGGCTTCCCCTCCAGCCTCTCTTTCTCTAATTGCTCTTGTTTAACTGCAATTCAAAAAACAACCATCACACATAAATTCGATGCTTGGATGTCATTAACACTGCACATTAGTTTCAGTATAGTATTTGCACAATGAGAAACATAAGTAAGTACTCTTCTGTTGTTGAATGTAATCAGCATTGATTTTCTCCCATGTCTCTTTTTTCTTCAATGCTTCTTCCCTTGTCATCAAATATGCGTCGATGTCGTCATCATCAATTCCATCCAAATCCAGTTCACCATCATCGTTTTCGTCAGGGGTTCCTGTGAGATCTGGAACAGGACTAGCTAACTGTAGATGCTGTTGTATTATTATTTGTCCTTGGTTTTCGTCCCCTGTAATATTTATAAACTTTTTAAGGCAAGAAAAAGGGAAATGTGTAATCTTTCCAACGGGAAATGCGTCTTTACCAGTAGATGGAGGTGGCATGAGTATTCTGTCAATATCACGAATATTTGGTGACGCTGGACATTCTAGATGAGATCCAGGGTTGACGGGAGAAATAACTTCATTGATCGTAGACAAAGTTGATTCTACAATAAATCTAGTTGCATCGTCACTTTCATTGACACTCGATCCAATTGCGTCATTTATACGCAAAGCCGCTACAAGACACAAATTAATAAACAAAATCATAGTGGAATATCATCAATACGGTTCAGGCACATAAGCATAATCATTTTTATGATCAGAACCTTCTGCTCTTTTTTTGATAGCTTTCGATCGTCGCTTATCAAGTTCCTCTTCAATTTTTTGCTGAATTTGTTGAAACTGATCGTTAACTTCTTCGTCTAATAACTACAGAAATAAAACATAGCATTGCATTTAAAATAACATAAAAAGTAAAAATACCTTTAAGTCAAGACAGTAGAGTAAATATGTATTCTGAAAACAAGACAAACATACTCGTTGAAGACGATCTCTGTCTTTCTGTCTCGCAGCTTTGAATGATGGTGGGTCGTGCTCTTCTTCGAGATCTACGGACATGAACTCGTCCAAAGTAAGAGAACTTGATGGAGTCTCACCAAATTCAATCAACCTGTGTGCGAAATCAAAAATACAATTTAAACAACATATCCAAGAATACTGACGCTAACACAAACAATTTTCAAGTATGAGCTACGAGCATACACACTAATATGGAAATGAAATTCACCTCTTTCTTAACGTCGTCTCGTGGACTTTTACTACACTGATAATATCATGAATTGTTCTGGAGAAATTGTGTAAACGGGCAGAGATCAGCAAAGCTAT
>JAANSM010005131.1:0-10447 GCA_036850725.1 Orchesella villosa | reverse complement strand
CTTTGAGCCACTGTATCTTTGCGATTTATGGGGTTTCCTTTGATTTATAGACGTTACAAATGGGGGTAAACTTTCATCGATAATTCCAAAAATGTCCTCAGCTTCCTCTCTTTCTGCTACGGCTGCTTTGATCATCCTTCCTACGTGTCATGGTGTTCTGGTACCCGCAATCCCTCGTTCATGCCCCTAATTTCATGGTCTCTAGTGCCCTGTCGAGGTCTTCACTCGCTCTTCTTTTTGAGCCGCTGTATCTTCGACCCCTTTACGTTTTATGGGGTTACTTTGATTCATAGCGGTTTCAAAAGGGTGGGGGTAAACTTTCGTCGCGGATTCCAAAAATGCCCTCAGCTTTCTTCTGTGAGCTCCCCTCTTCCTGCTACGGCTGCTTTGATCATCATTTCTTCGTGTCGTGGGGTTCTGGTACCCGCAGTCCATCGTTCATGCCCCTACCCGTCCATCGGCGTATGTTGGTTCTATCTTGGTTCCCATTGCTGCTCTGGAAAGTTGTTGGTAGAATTAGTTGTTGAATTCAGAGACGGTTAATGTCAGGACCAATTCCGCCAGTCGTTCAATACAGGATGTTGATGGATTATGTTTGTCCCGTTTGTCCAGGTGGTGCTTCAATGCTTTAAGTCTATCTGGACGTGAAATAACTGAGTTAAAGATGCCATGTCTCCTGTAGCCAGATAGCCCTGGTTGTTGTGTCTGACTTCTCCGATGGCGAGTAGAAAGGCTGTCGTGTCATTTATAAATTTTATTTTTTATTTTATTCATTCATTTAATTCGAGTAAATACAGAGTCTTACGCAGGCAAGTTACACGTTCACAAGCCAAAAAATGACAATCGGCGAATAGAGAATTTTGACAGGAGTATCTTAAAGTTAGGAAGTAAATTGAATGAGAAAGTGACTGACAGTTAGAAGCGGTTACACGCAGCCAGTTGGGCGCTGTGCTGAAAACATAAGAAGAAAAAAGAGAATAGGATACCTTAATTAAACATTTTACATGTTAGAATGTCTTATTCCTGAGCATTCTTATGAGCGTTGGTATGGTAGATCCGCGATAGCGCTCATATTTACAGGCTACTAACTGGAGGTTCCACTTATTTTTACTTAATCTAAAGCTTGATACAGATCGCTGTACACAATACTTCTCTAGACAATCTTTGTATCTTACATTCTTTAGTAACTTAATACCAAACCTTTATAGGAGAGATCTCCACCTATCTTCAAGACACGAGATTTCGACCGACGTGCAACCATCATTGTAGTTATTTCTACTTATATATTTAGACAGTATAATTGACAATGCCCTTTTTCAACACTAACTAACATTTTAATTTGCATTTTATTCAAATTCATAGTACACAAGCGTATTCAAGAATACTTCTGATGTGAAGTATGTACATTGTTTTCAGCTGAACAAGGTTAAATCCATAATATTTAAGCTTACGAAGGATATACAATTTCCGACAAGCTTTGTTATACATGTTAATTATGTGGTTTCTCCAATCACATTTGTCATTGATGGTGATGCCTAACAGTTTGCTTATATTAGTAACCGGGATGACATTTCCGTGAAGTTTTACTTCAAAACTACTATATCGTTTTCCTTTAGATTTGTCAATAACAATGACATTACTTTTATTTGCGTTCAGGCACATCTTATTTTGGACCATGACAGTGTTTACTATTGTATTTATCCTAGGAGGGCTCGCATAATTAACTGCCTCAGCTATACAAATGTCATCAACAAAAGCGTTCATAAGGTTGTTGCTACTCTTGTGATTCACTTCAAAAGTTGAAAGGTCATCAACGAGTATAATAAAGAGCAAAATTGCAAGCTTCGTTCCTTTGGGGTGTCCCATTACTTAAGGTTAATAAGTTCGATAACGTGTCTTTATACTTTGCACATTGGGTTCTCCCCTTATGAACTCTGCTACCCAACCGAAATCATTCATACATACTCCAATTTTTACTAAGCAGTTCAGTAGGACATTCTGGTCAACTAAATCGAAAGCCTTTGAAAGATCTAATACGACTATTATAACACATGTGTTAGGCTTATCCAGAGCTCTGAGTATAAAATCATACAGCGATATAAGGTAATGTGATGTGGAGGATTGCTTGATTGATACCTCCGAATTGGTTGACATTTAGTTTATATTTTACTTGTATGTATATTCTTTTGAACATAAATTCCTCCATAATTTTACTAAAGATATTCGTTTCCGTAATTGGTCTTAGATTATCAATTGTTACATTATTCAGATCTTTGGGAACAGGAGTAATAAAACCTTTTTTCCACTCGTCAGGTACAACATTGTGTTTAAAACTGAAATTGATTATGTGGGTGTACAGGGGCACAACATGAATGGCTACAAACTTTAAGAACCTTACTGGTAGAGCTCCTGGCACGTTAGATTTTTTAGGGTTAAGCTTTTCAAACTTCTTCAGCACTTCAAATTCATTTACATACAGGCATTTTTCCTTATCTATACAGTTTTCGTTTTGTACATTTAATGGTTCATAGCGATTGGTAATTGCAGTGAAATGGTGATTTATTTCATTGCAGTGCTCATAAGTGTGGACAGGATATTGCAATCATTACTTGAAATTTCTTCAACTGCCAAAACTTTCTGCTTAAGGTTACACAGCGTATTGACTACAGAATGAATGCTCTTCGGGTCGGTTTTCATGTTATTTTGCTTATTCTTATAACATCCTTATTTGTCTATGTTCGTTGGGGTTTTAATTCGCTGTCTGATAGCAACATATTTTGGACTGCCTTTCTGAAATGTTTTTAGCTCATGAAAGAGTTTGGACAGTTGTGGAGTGACCCATGAATGGTTATTACGACGGGTTACTTTTTCTTTCAAGGGGAAAGTTACTTCGAAAATATTTGAGAGTATTGTATGCATGTATTCGCATTTGAAATTAATTGACTCCGACTCGTAGAGAGGGTTCCAATTTGCATTTTCAAACAAAGTGGCGAAGTCATGTAAGTTATCTTTAGTATAATCTCGATAATGAATTACTTGTTTAGAGCTTATAGGAGATTTGATTTTAGCTAAAGGCTTAACTTCAATGCACACATGATACTTGTTGCTGTCTTTGAGAGGGGGGGAACAGTAAGGAGAATTTTACATTGATTGAATGTTAGTAAAGATAAGATCAAGTGTAGCTGTTTTGTTTCTACCTTGTCAATGAAAGTTGGAAAATCTACTATTTGTTTAAAGTATGAGCAGCTAGCAAAAGAATTAGCATACTTCCATCTACTGGAATCACCGAGTATTAGGAATCCTGGAATTGCACATTTGCGTCGTATACTATCTTGTGAGTGGGTTAAGCTTTTAAACATAGCTTATTGACTCTTATTTTTACTATTTGGTGGAATATACACACAAGCTATGGCTAATACAGAGGTTTTCCGAGGAAAATAACTTGGTCGGAGTATTACCTAAGTCATTTCAAATTCATTAGAGTTGTTATTAACATAATTGTTAAATCTTGTACATTTGGTACCTTGCGAACATAAATTGCAGTGCAACCTGCATATTGACATCCCTAATATCTTGCCCATCGTTCAGTAATCGCTATTACATCAAAATTAATGCTTAAAGCTAACAATGTGTCCAGTTTGTCGTTACTTAATGATTATGCATTAGTATAAATAATTTTTGGAAGATTGTACTTGCACTGAATAAATATATTGTTACTGTTGCATGTAGATTTCTTTCTCCTCGGATTTCCTCCTCTTCTTCGTTTTCAGAACGTGACACCAATCGATGTCAAGTAACAGGAGGTTTTCATCATTTGGGAGACTGGGTATTATTTTGTGGATGGAATCGCACTGGTACAGCATCACTCACTTGCTTGATGAACAATTTCATTTTGGAGTCATCCATAATTCCCGATAGTGAATCAAGTTGCCTTCGGAGGAGGGTCGGGTTGTTGGAGTAATATGCTTTACTGACTATGACTTTAGGGCACCCTTCTATTAGTAGGAGGAGCAATTTGTCATTTTTATAATGCTAGTGTTCCTTCCACGATCGGTTTCATGTATGTGTCCACATATGCTGAGACATACATCGTTGAACAGGAGACAGAAGAGACTATTGGTCTTCCTGGAATATTTTGCTTGTGTATTTTTGCAAGCAGGTAGAACATGTGTGAGCAACGTGGGTGCTGAACTATTAGTTTGGATGCTGCCTCAGGTAACTCGCCGGTATAGATCAACTGCTGCACTTCGGTGACAATATTCTGGTACTGCTCTGTAGGGTCTTCTGGTAGCTAAGTGTAATGTGCTCTGTCCCTGAGTTGACGCAAGACTTCAGCAATGTACAGGTCCTTTCGCCAGACTACGACAGCACCCTCTCTATCAGCCGGCTTCCAATATCCAATAACAATATCGTTCCTTTACCGTAGGGGTTTGAGTCCTAGCTTCTCGTTCATTGAGGTGCTATGGGCGTACTGAATGTTGCTTGGTTCTCCAGGTATGCAATTGTCAGATGTCTTGTATATGGGCTCCAATTGCTTGGAGTGAACTTATTGAGGTTAAATACCGACATTTCTCTGAAGGGTTCATCTGCAAATAATTGTTTCAGCTTAATCCTCTTAATGAATCTTGTAATGTCCTTCTGTAATTCATATTCGTCGTGCCGTTGGTCCGCGGGGACGAAAGACAAGCCCTTTCTCAGTACCTCCGCTTCATTTTCTTCCAATATCAGGTCTGGCGGTATGGTCACGACCTTGGTTGGTCGCACAGTATCGGGAGATACTTGAATTCCCAGACCGGTGAGTTTTTTACGTTTTACCTTTCTAAGCATTTCAACCAGGTGCTTGTTTAATCTCATGAATCGTCCGATAATTCGTCTTTTGGTTTCACTATCCATGCTTGGTATTTGGGCTCTGGTTCCTTGTAGATGTCCGCCTAGCCTCTCCAGGTTTTTTCTTAGCTCCTCAATTGTCCTCTTGAGTAACTGGTCCGAAGCTACTTTCAGTATATTTGAAAACGGCTTTCGTTCCACCAGAAGAGGCTTATATCCAGAACACCAAGCCGGAAGATAGAAGGATCACAGCGGAACTCAAATCAAATCAAAGGAACTCCATAAATCGTAAAGGAGTCGAGGATACAGCGGCTCAAAGAAGAAGAGCGAGTGAAGACCTAGACAAGGGACTAGAGACCATGAAATTAGTGGCATGAACGAGGGATTGCGGGTACCAGAACACCATGACACGTAGTAAGGATGATCAAAGCAGCCGTAGCAGAAAGAGAGGAAGCTGAGGATATTTTTGGAATTCTCGATGAAAGTTTACCCCCATTTGTAACGTCTATAAATCAAAGGAAACCCCATAAATCGCAAAGATACAGTGGCTCAAAGAAGAAGAGTTGGACATTTTTGGAATTATCGATGAAAGTTTACCCCCATTTGTAACGTCTATAAATCAAAGGAAACCCCATAAATCGCAAAGATACAGTGGCTCAAAGAAGAAGAGTTAGTGAAGACCTGGACGAGGATAAGTGACCAAGAAGTTCCGGACGTGAACGAGGGATTGCAGATTCCGAATAACCAAGCAAGAGGGAAGGACGACCAAAAAACTAACTGGTGTGCATAAGTCCAGCCAAGACAGGTCAAGGTGCGCCAAAACCCAAAAAATTTATTGAAAGGAGCAACTCTGCCTGAAAAAAATGTTTTATGACAGAATTGGAAGAAGAAAAATTTCCAGATCACGAGGAGCCTATTAGGGGTACTGTTGGACCACCGGGGCTCGCAGGGCTGTTTGAAAATTGACGCACCTTCCAATATTTTAGTTATTACTAATAACTTATTAGTTTTTATTTATTCTAATCACTTTATTTTGTTTTTCATTTTACCCATGTTCGTAACCGGAGCTGGGGAACCGACACCCTTTGCGGTTTTCGGTTCAGGTTCTCGGTTCTTTTATGAAGACCTTGTGGTTCTCGGTTCCGGTCTTCGGTTCTTTTATAAAATATATCGGTTCTCGGTTTCGGTCCAGAACCGCAAGACCCATGGTATATTTCTGAACCGCGGTTCACCAACTTTGGGAGTGTGTCATTTTTTGCTAAAAAGACAAACTAATTGACTGTGTTTTAAGGAAACACATAAAGCATTCTCTCTCTGTTTTTTCTCCTATTGTCGCCCGATTCTCTACAAGTTTGCAACGGAGTACAATCTACAACATGGAGTTTAGAAATTGAAATTGTCTGGTCAATGAAAACTCAGTAAACCAGTGCATCAGACAAGAGGAAATGCAGTGGTTTAGTATTTGTGTATCGCGGGTATAAATAATATAATTGGAAAGGAGCTGATTCTAGCATCAAATAATTTTATGACAGCCCCACCGATCTGTAAAAGTTTATGCTGATCATGTCTTTCATAGACTTTCGGTTCTCGGCTCAGGTTCTCGGTTCTTTTGTATAATATTGCGGTTCTCGGTTCATTTTACAAACTAATGCGGTTCTCGGTTCCAGTCTTCGGTTCTTTCATAAAATATCTCGGTCCCGGTGTCGGTCCTGAACCGAGACCTGAACCGCGGTTCACCAGCTCTGTACGTAACTGAAGAAGGTAAATATACCGATACGTCTTAAGCACACTTACGCTTATATCGCATATGAATATTGTAAAAGCCACATTTCTAAATAAAAAAGATTTAAAAAAAGATTTAAAAACGCTAATAAAAAATAAAAAAACGCTAATAAAAAATAAAAAATGTTTTGTTCAACCATCTGTGCATCATGGTCAATACAAATCATAGAAGTGTCACCAACCCACCCCGTCCACTCAATGTCCCTTCAATTCCCAGTCCCTTCCTGTTAGAACTGCATAGAATTTAAGTATTGTTCTTTGTTCGTTATAGTGTACGTTCACTACAAGCGCGTAGTTTTGATAAGGGAAAGTGGGCTCTGTCTTAGCTTGTAGTACGTTGTCGTTTTGGTTGAGATCATCTATTCTTTCACTTACTTTTCTGGAGAGCAGTCTCGTTTCGTTTTTACTTTCCGTAGCTATAACATGAATTTGTCGTTTTGATTTGATTGAAGTTTAACATTTAATTGTAATTGGATTTCGATTGATTGGTCGGTGGAGTTAAATAAAGATTAGTTTATTTATGTAAAGCCAAGGCCAGTTATTTTAATTATAGTTGCACTGGATTTTTAGCGCTTGGGCTAATTATTTTGGTCATCACTGAGTCGTGTGCGAGGTTCTGAAACCTGGAACAGTAGTTTCATTTTTGTCCCTACATCAAAGACGTTCGTGATAACTTCGTAGAGAGGTTATCCAACACATACAACACACGAAATAGTAGAAAGGACATACCAAAGGCGAGTTAGACTCATACTCAAATAACTTAATAAAGATACTGAACACCATTACATTACTTTACTGCACATCAGAAATAGTTTTTGTTTTGAATGGCCACACGTCATTCGCAATAATATTCAATCTGACATAATCTAATGCAGTTCACAAATTATCATCACATTCTGCCTCCCATTAATTGCTAACATATATTCATGTAATTGCGTTTGCTCAGTCCAGTTTTGTTTTGCAATAGAAGAAAACAGTTTACTCTCTAACTCTTAGTATAGCTGAAATATGTTGCACGCATTAAAGAAAAATTACAGAAGGTTTGAAACAAAAACAAATCTGATGAAAACTGATGAAGTTAAAAAGTTCCAAAGGGTACAATTTTAGAAAGTTCTCATAAGTAGACTCACAAATTCAAAAAACGTTTGTTTAAGATTATGTGCAAAAACAAAGTGAAGACTAATATAAGTTAAAAACCAGGTTTAGAACCCCTTTGTTGAGAACAGGTTTTTGTTTCTTTGCTACAGATGTATTCCATTCCAGCGTTTCTGCAGCAGAGCGTTTTTCTCTGTATTAGCCGGTACGCGAAGTCCCACAGAAATCAGTAACAGTCACAGAGTGATCCATATCAACTACTTCTACTATGTCTCAAGAGCCGAGAAAGTGAGAGATGTGTTCGCATTGGAATAGCTGTAACTCCAATGAAGGTGGAAGTATATACATACTAAACACGTGTTGGCCAATGGCCGAACAATAACTCTTTTTCCAGCTACCTTTATGCTCACTAACTTTTGCTTACTACCACGTACTTTCATGCTTACTTAATAAAGTATACCTATTTACCTAACCTACTAGAGTAATGTACTTAACTCAATTCAATAGCGTTATGTTTTTAAATACCATACTAGAGTACTATTATTAATTTTACTTAATAGAGTAACATATACCTCTATAAATAACATGCTAGACTACTATTCTTAACTTAATCGAGTAAGGTATACATATTTCGCAGTAACATTAACAATCTTACAATTTCTCAAGTTTGGGAATCAAAATGATCTTTAATCGGAAATATGGCTTTGAATATTTCGAAATCAAAGCGAAAGCCACACGACGTTTGAAAAAAGATTGTTGCATTATATAAATTGTTATGACGAAATATTTGGATCTTACGCCATCATGTTCTACTTTCACTGCTTTTGATGTATACAATGCTCTAATCATTGTCATGTTGTTGCCCCTAAAAAATATTCCGCTATAAAAAGTCAACACATCGTGCACGTCTCTGAAACTGCAGTCCTCAATTGGAACATCCTGGTACAACATTACAAATAAAGATGCAGTGGTGTAGCAAAAAAACTTTGCACCTGTAAATAACACAAGTATTCAGATTTTATATAGGCTTAGACAACAAGAAATGTAAACCATTTAGAAAATATATATAAAAGGCTTGTATTCCTGATGGGTTATTACAATTCTAAACATTGTTATATGATGGATGACAAATGGTCACTTGGTCCATTTGAACTTAAAATGCAAATTCCATGCATAAATTCCATGCAAGCAAGGTTAATATTCAGCCGTCACCGTACAAACAAATGACGATAATTATCATAAAACCAATCATAATCCCATGAATTACTTGAAACTATTTATCAAACCAGATCCGGTCCAAGGTACCNTACTTGAAACTATTTATCAAACCAGATCCGGTCCAAGGTACCGATACTCCGTAACTTCTAAAACCTGGTCCTGTACGCGGTACCTGCACTCAGTACTTCCTAAAACCTGATCCGGTACACGTTACCGGTACTTGGTACATTCTAAAACATGATTCGGTACACGGTACCGGTACTCGGTACATTCTAAAACATGATTAGTTCCACGGTACAGATATTCGGTCCGTTTTAGGATTGTATACGAAGGGAAGGACTTATAATACACCAGTGACGGAAAAATGAGAACGTTAACAGTTCGGTCACACTCAAAAAAGCATAAATATCTCTAACCATTTATAAATGCAAAATGTTGACAGATGTTTCGCTCAAACACACTCGAACAAAGCATCAGCATGCTAATCTTGCACTAAATCTGATAATTAGCTGAGGATTTGACATGCTGTCAATGAGAATAATGGAGTTTAAAGTAGATTTAGTAGAAAGTGAAGACGGTGAGTGCATTTTAAAAATATGGTGAAACTTTTGTTCCATGTCTTTCATACTTCATTTATGTATTTTTCTCATTGACTGATTACCAAAGACTGTGCTGCATGAAAGCCCGGTACTCGATACTTTGTAATTTTACTGCGGTCCTCGGTACAATGGAATAAAATGTTCGGTCCAAATTCCAGTCTAAGACCGAATTTGGTACTGAAAAGTATCGCGGTCTCCCAGCTTTGTACCCAAAGTAGTTACTAAGTCTGGCTACCCCAACTATTTACTAAACCTAGCTGCTCAAACTAGTGATAACAACCAGCTACTCACATCGGTATCCCAAACCAGTTAGCCAAGCGAGTTACACCTTTAGCTTTGAAGTATTTGACTGATTCAAACGCTAGTGTCACTGTTTGATCAACCACATTTTGAACTTTCCTGTCAATAAACATTCAAATTTTATAACCGATTTTAAAACTACTACCACTATTTTATTAGACATGCCCAAATGACCCTGCATACTGACTTTCAGCATAATAATGGTATTTTGAACCTTCCCGCCAATAACAGTGCCTTGCGTTTAAACATGGAGAAAAGATCTTTTCTTTATCCATGTATAAAAATGTATAAGTATTTATATATAAAAAAATTCTTTATTTTACAAATAAAACATTTTAACCCATTTTAGCCCAGTTTAACATTTGTCTAGATGTTATGACGATTTAAATCGAAGAATTTATATTATAGTATTCGTAAAAGCATTGATTACACTTGTCTTAGTGCTTTGTTAATTTTCTGGTTCTGCGTGAAAACCATAAGACTACTAGACTAAGGCAAAAAGATGCCAATGGAAAGAAGAGATGCACTTAAAAGTAGAAAATAATTTTTTCTTCGGTCTCTGATCGTTAGTGTAGGTACTAGTAATTGCTGGAGTATTGTACGATCAGAGACTGAAGAAAAATTAT
>JAANSM010005130.1:0-10449 GCA_036850725.1 Orchesella villosa | reverse complement strand
TGAGTTTGTTCCGAGCAAGAGAAATATTTCGTTCGAAGAGAAATTCAAATTATTTTATACGCATCGATTTTCATTGTTCATTATAAAAATGAAAGTTGCACTGTCTGTATTTTCAGAGTGTTGTAAATGTTTTTCGCTGATTGATAACTAGCTTCATCCTACTAATAAAGGTCAGTCGTGTAGATACAAAGACGAATCATGACAAATTTTCTATATTATTGAAATGAACTTGAACTATTCAGACATGGTAAGTATTAAGTATGATAAACAAAAATAATGTTGCTTTTATATTTGTCGGTTTAGTTTATAATGGACATGACGGTAAGCCCAACTAACATATTGCATGAGCTTTTAAGCACTATATTGGTTATAATGTTTGATTTTTAGGAGTTGAACGATGTAAGTGGGTTCACGGATGCGCGCAGTGCAATAAGAACTGCAGTTGACTGATGATAATAATAATTTATATTCAACATTAATGTATCATATTGCATTGAAATTCAAAAAAAAGTAGATTAAAAGATATTTTAAATGGGATATGTTATGAAGAGGAGTAGTGCAACCGAGTTTTACCTACAACTCTTGTATGTTTTATCTCACATTCAGAAAGAGTAACAAAAAATTATCAGCTTACTTGATAGGTAATAATGCTTTAGCAACTTTATATGGCTTGATTGTAGATGTATGTGCGCTGTTGGGAATTTTTTGCAAAATGTTCACCAACCCATAATTCCGTATTTTATAAGGTTAACTCATTTACTAAAGTTGAAATGAACAAAACCAATATAAAAAATGGATTTCCCCCGTTCCACTACTTTTTCATTGAAATGACGGACGAAGAGTGCGTTGATGTGTATTTAATGCCAAGAATAGGTCTCTATACATGAGTATAACATTTCAATATCGGAATAATAAACAGGGTGAATACCAACACTTATTGTTAGTTTATATCCTTATAAAACCTGTAAGCTTGCTTTAATTGGTCTAAAAAAGAGAAAAACATGGAATTAGTGCAAGAATTTTTTATTCCAGTGAGCAGATAGATGAATATAATAAAAAGAAGAAAAATAATGACGGGATGATAGCTGCTTCTGACTCGACTCAACCTGATGCCAAAAATCAGTGTGAGCACCACCAACCAGACATTGTTGACTACATTACCTCCTAGTTTTCCTTAAATATGAAAAAATGAAAATATTCTGGTTTTGTTCCTGTACTCATTCATTCCTTAATGTACTAGTACATTCCAAATTAATTAAGCTTAGAGGTTTGCGCTTGCATTTTAACACGTACACATTACATTGCAACTTCTGTGTGGTTTCGTTGTGAAAACAATAGTGATTGATAACAATAATAATGAATGCCATACATCGTAGCCAGCCCAATAATCCCACTATTTCTTGCTTCTTCATATATTTTTAATATTGTCAGTTTATTTTGAGAGCATCTTCAGTAAGGAAAATAGGAACATAAGATACGACTTAAATGATCATCCCAGCTGGATTTACTTGTGATCTAGGTTGTAGGTACATATGTATCTACACACTGAACAAAAATGCACCAGGCATGTCCGCTCATTCAATTTTTTATCTGAGGCCTGGGATCTTTGCCAGAAAGTGTGTTATTAAAGATGTAAAATGTACTTATTTTGAGATATTCTAAACGTACCTTTTGCTTCTGGATGGTGAAAATGGCAATACATAATTTTAGTTTGCTTTTAATTCAATTTCAAATCTCTACGTTTTGCTTACTTCATACGTAAACATTATTTGTATTCATATTGCCCACTGCCTTTCATTAAAAAATATTTTTCAACTTTTTCTTGATGTTACACAGAGATAAGTTGCGCATGGATCGTTTGCGATGGGAATAAATGGTGTACTACGAGAACACTCCAAAAGTTGGAAATGAATTTGGTGGCTTAACGTAAGAGCATACTATATTCCATTTATCATGGTAGACGAATGTAAGTAAAAACGGAAAAAGATGGGATATAGGATACAGATAAAATCATGTGAGATGAAAATATTTTGGTCCGCATACATAAGTACATAAAAGCGTGAGGATACACATATACGTAGTTGTCACATGTATGTAGTAATTATGGGACACCACCATTTCAGCATAATATGTAACAAGAGAAAAAGGGATTAGCTAACAAATGTAACAGAAAAAGTATTCTCCAAAAATATGCTTAAAAATTGTACATTGTAAAACGGAACAAATAAAGTACACGCACAAAACGATGCAAGTCAGCCCATTCAATTAGTTGGAAGGGAATAGAGGCACGTCAGCGTACATTTTTTATTATCACATTAGAAGATCTTTGGAATGATTCCTGCATCAAATCAAATGCTCTCGCTCTCTCGTCTCTCTGAATACAGCATCTTTTTACGTCATCCCCATACACAATATTCAAGTAAGCGCCATGTGCTATGTTGTTGGTTTACTAGACTACTACCACTATGTTGTGATAAAATGCTAAGTTCAATGTTAGGTACTGCGCATAACATCATCGTCGAATATCACGGATTATGTCCGTGTCAATGGCTAAAGTACATTTTTAAATTCTGGAACTTATCAGCATATCATGTCACTTTGCTTGTAATGTTTAATGTGTGTAGCCCACTCGGTTGACCTGCTTTACTTGCTTCCTGTTCATGTACCTGAAATAATACTGAAGTATGCATGCAAACCCAAACTACTTATTGAAAAAGAGTGTTTTCAAAGCCGCAGACAACCAACACATTTTTCTATTTTTCCATTTATGTGAGTATATTCTGATGATAAGCCGTCTCGTCCCATTCCCACTCAAATTCTAGAAACAGCAGATTGCAATTGAAATTTTGAAAATCTTTTTTTATGATGTGCACTTTGAATCTCACCTTTTTGCTTGTTATTTAGCTTTTGCGTTAATAGGAAATCGGTGGCAGCTAACAAGTTAAAAACTAAGGCAAAAAGAGGAGCTCGTTTGCAGTGGGCCATGTCCCAAAAGATTTGAATCTGGATAACAAATAACAGAACAGCTACATTTACAAACAGGAGAAAAGCATGCAATGTAGACTTAGCTTTGAGCATGTGAACGAACAAAGTAAGCTGAAATGCCACATGAAGGTGTGCATGATGAGTAGGCAACCAAAGGTTTAGGAGAAGCTTCAACTCAAGTACTTCTGAAAACAAAAGTTTACTAACAAGTACTTATCACGAATTCTCATCATCAACACTATAACACCATCATCAGCAAGGATCAGAAGAATACAAAAGGCAAATGGAAAATTGGTGAGAAAATACATTTACTATAACTTGTGTTCTTTCGTATTGGTATTTCAACTTTGTGTTTGTTCATTGTTGTTCCAGCGAGAAGAGATGTGTTTCGTCTTGCCTCCTGTTTCTTGCTGATAATGATGATGACAACAAGAGCAAGAGCAGCACACAACACACCTTGATTGGTTGGACACAAACAGAAAGAAATATTCTAATTTGCTCATTTATTTTCTCTTCCTGGTCTTCAACTTCGGCTGCTTGCTACCAATTTTTGGTGACTTGATTGGATTTTTGTGAGGATTGGGGAAGAGAAGATGAATGCGAGCTGATATCAACCAAGATTTATAGTTCCTCAAACTTTTAACCTATTAACATTTCGTTGTATGACACATATGTACATTGTATTCCTGCGGGTTGGAACACGTTCGATGAAAATGCAGGGAAATTTTTTTGGCAGTTGTTCTTCTCGTTATGTCATTATTATCATCGTCATAATATTCCCTTTTATTTGCTCTAGTAGTGGTGACCATTCGAACAGCAGGGCGTTGTAGGCATGTTCTACAGGGCGTAGCTTTTGCTTTTTGAGGGTGCGGATGACTACTTTCCACTTTGCGTACTATATTGTGCAGCATGCTACAAAATCTGCTAAAACATCAGTTATCCGTGTTAGAAACACACGTGTAAAAATGGATTATATACATACAGTACAACAAATAACCTTTGTCAAGTATTTATCCACAAAATCCAGAAAACAAAGCATGAAAATCCTCGAAACAATAAAAAATTGATTAGAAACAGGAAGTTTACAACAAAAATACATCAAACTTACTTCTCATGTCACTTGTATTAGAAAGCGTAAGTGCGGTTTTAATAAAAATAAATAAATTATTATAAAGTTTTAAATTTAATTATGTCACTTCGCCCCAATTTGGCGAAACGTTGATCAAAATGAAAACTTAAACAGTCTGTCTGGTTCATGGATTTCACTAGAAACAACGTTTTTTAATATAAAAAAAGCCAATCAAATGAAACATAATTATTATAAGTCATAGATGAAAGTAGCAGCACTAACATATGGAAGTAGTTGGAAAAGTAAAGGGGGAGATACTATAGGTTTATCATGGCAAATGATCGACAAGGCATACCATTAAAAATCCTCATTATAACTTCCCATTTTCACCATTTGAAACATTATGTTGAATCCATAGGTGCAGTCGGTGATGGCCGTTGTTGGATTCATAAGATAGAGCATATCATCATTAAATCAAGATCAACATCGTAAGGCTGATGCAACACCAGAGTGATTAAAACTAATTTACAAATGACTGAAAAAGATTGTGGATGCATACAGAGGTGTGTATATATTTTACATCGGAACCTACATGATTGATACGCAGTGCCACGATATGCATATAAAATCCATTAAAGTATTTCGGAACGGAAGGAATTATTACTGTATGGCTTCAATTTAAGCGTTTTTATTTCAACAATACTTCATCTCAGTGTCGTGTAATTGATAATTGCATATGAGTTTCTTCAGTTTTTGAAAAGGAGGCTTGTCACATCATCTGACGGTTGGCTTCCTGATGATTCCGTATATACCTAGTATTACGTAGGTATTTTCTTGTCTGATTCTATTTTAATTAGATTAAAGCCATCACACTATTAAAGCTAGCCAGTAAAAACGGAGGCAATAATGTTGAGGTGGTCGACGATATATTATATTTGTGGGAAGCAATGTCAGATCGTCACATTTCAATTTCACCGTTATAGCCATATTATTATTATGAAAATGCATTGCTCACTCACAGTCCAATTTTGTTCATTATACTTTTATGGAAATTAAATGTGAATATTTAATACGATGAAGTTGGTGATGGCGATGCTTGAGGTGAGTAATACAATGCTAATAAGCTGTGTAGCTAAAATTAACTGCAGATTTTATGAATATTTTAATAAACAAAGGAATGAGAAATTATGGGAGCGGATCCGTTGAAATGAGCGGAGTTAGAGCCAGTGTGCGAGCGAGAACAAGGGAATTATGCAAATGAGACCATTCTGCATTTCAAGATGCAACTTGGGAAAAGGTACTCCTTCAGCAAACACTGTGTCAGTGTCAAGAAACCCCCTTGCGCATTCCTTCATTAGATTCGCTTCACCTCTCATTTTTAATTTCTACCGTCATTCTTAAGTGTATATGGGACACTAGACATGTATAATGCTTTTAATTAAAGGTTAAACTCATGTTATAAGTTGAAATTAACTAATCATAAAGTATGTAAATGTACATAAACCGTGTAGAATAAAACTCATGAGGTATGCAATGTCCATATAACGGTTCAAACAAATGCCAAACCAAAACGGCACGAACTTACGGAGTTTCGAAGCAATTCAATCAACAATCAGCAACCTAAAATACCAAAACAATAATGACCGAACTATACATTTCCGTAGCCAGTAATTATACACATTAAAATCCTGAGTCAATGAGTCAATATCCTTTAGCAATTTATAATCGCTGCATAAATTTAAGCTTTCATGTTGCAAGCTGTATCAAAAATGTATGTTGAGTAAACAGATCCTCCCAAAGATTTATTAATCGTATATCTTATAGTTAAGTTATAATTCAACGTTGATGCTGATTTGTAATTACCAATGAGCCAACTATATAGATATGAATTTAATGGGTGCTTCAGCGATTCCATCATTTTTTATGCGTGTTATATTCGACACTACTTTTTTCAACCCAACCCAAATAAAGACCGTATCCCTCTGTACGCTATTATCGAGTATTGTATGTTTCTTCAATATCTTGAAACGTATCTTACATGCATATTTTTAGAGTTGAGTCGAAGACAACTGTATGATGACTAGTGGATGACTAAAACGTAGTAGTTGAGTTAGTTGAGTATCACTTCAATGAGCTTAGTTCAGTTCTGCCACTTTAGCTCACCATGTCGTTGATGGTTTTTAGGGGAGATTCGCATCACCTGTTTTTCAAATTTTTCCAAATGTGGAATACGTAAAATCGTTGAAAGATTGGAATTCAAGATATTATTATTCATCGTTATTCGTCTACTGATGATGTGGTTGTTAAAAGTTAAAAGCAAAAGTTAAGAATATCTTGGAAGCGACATCATGTAGCATTACTCCTGTTATCAAAAGACCATCCAACCAGAAATATCTCGTTTTTGTACATTTTCTTCTTATGGTCCATCCTGCTTGATGTGACGTTAGAAAGATAAAGCACTTTTGATTATCTAGAATGACTGTATGCATACATCTATGATCTTTTCTACTCAGTTCTCCGATTAAAATCGCAATTTAAAAAAATACATTTATTATCATCACATCATCAAAAGTACGCAACGAATGATTAAAAGATCTGCACTGATGAACATGGGCACAATACCAAACGAAAAGCGTCTCTGTAGATAACGACTGTTATTTTTTAAATTTAGTTAAAGGGTTTAATATAATTATTATTTTGAAAATAAAAATGTGTAAGTCTTTGACGCTAGCCGGATGAAGAAATCTGACTATGAACTACAAACTTATCTCACAATTGCAGTGAAAACGCTGCCATTTTTTCTATGCGAATGAAAAACCTTGTTACGAAAAGATTATAATAATTTTCGTTATCAGTTTTACAAAAAGTATGGTTGAAGGAAGTTCACAACAAATTAGCGGAGAAATAAGATGGGAAAATCCTTTAGTAGCAGCCCTTTCCTTTTGTTTCTCAAATTTCTCTGAAAATAAAACTTTTTTTAATGAACTCCAGTTGGCTATATGCTATGCTGAAATTATGCTCAACATACTTCTTCTCGTTGGAAAAGTAATACATATATATGTAGTCGAGTATCAAAGCGCTTTAATATTATGATAATTTTTTAACAAGCAGTTATGATAATCTGATGAAGATGATTGATATATAGAACGATATATAGAGGAGCTTCTTGTGCACACCCCATCGCAATGGGTTCAAGCAAGTAAACGTACCGACATTGCAGAGCAAGTATAAACGGCTACAATTCTCATCACATCACATACCAGATGTGATAGATGTAGATTTATATCCAAATGAAATGCATGTCTATACTTTGTGATAGAAAGCTTCACACTCTAGGATATAATCTGGTTACATTGTTTCATTCATTGATATTCGATAAAAGCAGGTAGAGAGACTATCATGAATGAATCATGTCCATGCTAACCATTAAGATAAAAACCAAGTCCATTTTAACACGCGCGCGCTTAAGAAGTATATGGAAACGGAATGGAAACTCGCTACAAAGTTCCCAGCAAGTAAGTATTATTTCCATGATTTTTACTTCGATCTTCCATTACACATAATATGGAAGGTGTGTAGGTAGGTAGGAAAAAACGTAGGTAAATCATTAATTGAAGATCAAAAAGAATATTATGCTCCTGCTTACTATTTTTTCTGTGGTCGAATTTGACCAAAAACGATAAGATGTCGATCGTCACGGGTAGTTGTAGAAGAGTGAACTGTGAACCAGAACTTATCGAACTTTGCGATCCGTGTCCTTTTTAATTCAATCTCTTCCTCAGTTTTTCAGACAACTTGTTGGAATCTGTGTAAGAACTGCTGAAAAATTGCTTATCAAAAAAAGGAAGAAGAAAAAGTAGATAACGGCAAGAATAAAAGTAGAATATGGTGCTTTGTTGAGAGGAAATGGTAATTGATGGAAAAGTTGCGATTATGGTAAGGTTGAGTGTAGCTAGTGAATGAAAAAAAATGTTTTATTATCCTGATGAGTATTGGCTTGCAAACTATTTCTTTATAAACTTACCTCTTTTACGATGAATGAACTAGAAGGACCTGTGTATCATTAACATCATCAGCAAAAAAGTAAGATCTCATCATCATCATCATCTTGTTATTTTCATTCATATCTCTCCTCTTATGAAGAAGCTTGTTCACGTCAAGAATGCTTACATAAATCACCTTTTAAAGCTCTCTTTACAATATCATATCACCAACCACCATTCTTCTATCTCTCTGATACAACGTTCAATGTAAAATGCAATGAAACTAATCCTCAAGTTTTTTTATTCACTCGTATATTTTCTAAGTGCCTTTAAACACTTTTTAAATTTTCTTTTTTTTTCTGACAGTGCAATGAAAACAATGACATTACTCACTTTTAGGTTTTATTCATAAATTCTATTATTTATGCAAACTCCACACGTTTTGTATTATGTTGGATGAATAAAGGGAAAATGAAGAAGATTGATTTCATATATATGTACATATACATACTCTCAATACTATTACTATTGTACTTAGCTAATTGGATGGGATTATATCTATGTGTGTTTAGTTTGTTAGAAATAGTTTGTTTGTGTGATCACTGTAAATATTGATATGACATTACAGGTAGTTTAGTGATGGATGAATGAGCTTTAAACTGACACACAACTGTGACAACTTAGGTTACTGTATCCGGCTCGCAATGATCGTTCTTGTAGCCTTATTATTGTTGCCTTATATAAGTACTTGCTGCGCAAGACAAAATAGGCATTTCCTCTGTGAAAATTTGCATGTTGCATACACTTTTATTGTATTGTGGTTCGGGTGGTGTAACTTGCTGGTTGGCTGTGAAGTGGAAAAGGGAACTTAAAACTGCCATTTCTACCTGTAGTTTTCTCACATTTTAAATGAGCTCTTTAATAGCTGCTAACATGAGCACCTCTATATATACGTTATCTTCTAGCAGCGAAACAGTGCACCCTATGATATTCCTTTTTTGCATTTTACAATCCAAATTGAATTCTGTGGTTTACCCTCGACCACCTTCATTATTAAACCTCCGATGCACGATGCTACTTAAACTTTAAACAACATAAAAAACGCATTAAGCTTCACCCATGTATTTTTCAATGTTATTTATAATTGTGGGTACATGAAGAACTTGCAAATAAATTCTAACTTCCATCCATCCCGCCGTCATTCAGAGAACACTTTGTATAATATTACTTGTATAATTGCTCCGAATTCAAGGAATTTCCAAAGCAGGCGGTTGATAAAAATGAATGAATTATAAAACTTACCTTCTTTCTACCAATTATTTTGAGTGAGCCGGAAAATTTACCGGAAAAGCAAAATTCCTGAAAGCAATAAAACATCAGTTTTGTGTAGAGGAAGGAAGGAAGAAGCAAGAATTATGGTTCGGCACATACTCAACAATTAAAGAGATGAAGTAGGAGAGTGAGTAAGTGCATGAGGGTAAGCAGCTGCCATGTACTCAAGTTAAACGGCAGGAAATCGGGGTATGTAGAAAGTGGTTCTGATGGACCAGTCAACAGACAGAACAACGAAGGTTTTAATGCATTGTTTTGGTTGTTTCTCATTGTTGCTCAATTTCTTTCCTTGTTGTATGGCACTCTAACTCATTAGTATTCCAATCAGGTCGGTTGGTAGTAGAGCAAGGCAGTAAAAATCTATTATTGCACATTGAATTGTTCTCAAATGCGTAACGAAGCGCGTTCTTCTTGTAGCATATATTTCCGAACATACGTAATTGCTCAAATGGGAACCATTTACTCTTTTCAAAACGGACTCTGAATCAACTCATTTCTAGTTTGATATCATTATATATCTACTTCTCCTTTTGCATTGCTTTGCATGCCATGCATGGTCATTTCGATTCCCTAGACATGCACAAAAATACAATACTCAAGTAAGTATAGTATACACTTGTTTTGTACATGTTTAATGCATGCGTGTAGATAAACAATGAAAACAGTTTAATAAAAATGCTGTTTATCTTGGTTAAGAAATCGGCCTTGCCATTGCCACTAAATTTTTATTTTGTCGAACAACTAGAAATTAAAAATATAGTAAATGCACTGAGAGTAACGGGAAATAGCGCCTCGGGCAAGGTCGACTTTGAGATAATTTTAAATTCGTAATTTGCTGATTGTCTTAACTGCATCAATGTGAATATATCGAACATGCAATGTATGATTTTATCAAATGATTTAATTTAGTATTTTATAACTATCTTGTCCCATTCACAAAAGCGTTATTAAATACAGACCATTCAGTTTGCTCTTAGAGCTAAAAATTGAGTGCGATGCAAACAGTGCCCACAATATAATGACGAAAGAATGAGTTAGATAAATTGTGGTCGAGTGCTAAACTGCTGCTGAAAACCAATT
>JAANSM010005129.1:0-10450 GCA_036850725.1 Orchesella villosa | reverse complement strand
ATAAACAAAATTATAGTGTTAATTAAGTAAGTTTACTTTAGATAGATGCAAGCATTAGTGACTAACCTTATAAAAGCTTCTATTGTTAACTTTTACTAGTTGGTGTTATTACTTATGATTTAAGATAATTTACCATTTTGGTTTAGTGTCAATAGAACAGGAAAACAATTAACTAGTTAGTATGCGTTTAAAAGTTTACTTTTTTAATTTCAAAGTGTTTGATTAATTTTACATTTTTGATATTTTCCTCAGAGCTTTTATCCTAAGGTTTTAGACGGGTGCATGGATAAGAAGAGAAGTAGCTAGCGAAGTGGCAGCAACTGCCATAGATTGATATGCCTAAAGTGTTAAAGTGATAGCCTCAAAACTGTAATGTTTTATGCTAAAATAAAACATGGAACTGCCGTAGGATCTCTGCTTCAAAACGGGATTATGATTATGATAGGAAGGATTCACTGAAATGGGAATGGCTTGGTTTGATACCTAGTTGCCTACTTATGATGCCGGGAATGAGGATGGGGGGATTGTAGAACATTCTCAAGGTCTTCGTCTCCATTTCGTTTGATATTATGGTATATGAAAATGAAAGATGACGCTTATCCAGTAAACTCTCTAGCATTTTACATGTTTAGAATATTAGATGCTTTTGATGTGATATTTGAGTCATAAAACTGTCCGAATCCACAGCAACGTTGGAGCGAAATGGAATCCATTTTGTTGCTCCAAAACGATGTAAAATGTGAAGTAGCAAAATCTTGGTAGATAATCATATTGCCTGGTTGTATAAGATTTGAACTAAAAATATAATTTATGAATTACCTACTTTTAGTGTATGGTCGAAATTCAAAAAATTACGTGTGAGGAAAATTTTAATGTTACTTCTCGTTATCATAAACTATACTATAGTTTAATTTCAAAAAATGCTCTGCTCCTTCTCCATGCTATACTTTTTTCAAATGTAGTTGACCAATTTTAACATGATTTTGATACAGTCAACTCTTCTGCATTCCAAAAACGTCTGAATGAAAGAACATCCCCCTAATCAAATGCCAGTTAAGCTTGGCTTGTATCTTGATAACTGTCAATAATGGAGAAAATAACCTTGGTTTTGAGATGCACAAGGTATAAGTATGTTGGTGTAATCATAAAAAGAGCTTTTTCATCAACGTGCTCCCATATTAAATGGCAATGTTACAACTTTCTACCTACAATAGTTCCTGTACTTTTCAATGTAAATTCAAATATAGATAATAATACTGATAAAATGTAAAACCCACATTGAGGTTGATGAAGAGCAAGAAATGTGCGAAGGGCTTTGATTTTTTAAGTTTAAGCTGTGTAACTACTACGCAGGACAGAAACTATGTCAGCAAATGTCAATATGAGTGACTAGCACAAAATACTTTCCCTGAAACGGGTGGCAATGGAGCCGTTGTTGTGTGAAATTCACTTACTACAACGCAATGCGGACGATAAATTTAAGCTTCCTGTGTTTTTACTGTTGATCACATAATGTTCGCTTCCAGCTCAATTCATACCGAATTTTATTACAAGTTTTATTACATACAAATGTAAATTGATCTGATCAGCCGTAAAAATAATTTTGGTGGATAGTTCATTTACATGCGCATTAAGTACGAAGATTCTAAATTGACTTAGCTTTCCAAAAGATGTTTCAACTCAGGAACATTTAGTGTTACAGAAAAATTAATAGATAGATAAACACAGAGACAGAAATCGTAATGTTTAAACGTTGTATGTGATGTATATTTCTGGATTAATTGTGTGGCATTTTGTGTGTGTGTGTAACAGAATGGAAATGTTTTACGCAGGGAAAACTAGTTGTGTACTGATAGAGATTGATAACAATGCAATTATTTTGGTTGCAGAATGTTAGAATATTATATATGAGTATTAGTGATGTGACCTTTTGGGTGGAATAATTCCACCCAAACAAGAAAATGAAAAATATGAACGCACTTTGAATGCCGATTTTCCCTCTCGAAAACCAATCAGACCGACCGTGAGAAAAAAATCGACAGCCAATCAGATTAAAGAAAATAAAAATCACTGCATAGAAGCAGACGAGAAAAATTATATATAACTGGTTATCGATAATGAGAATATATATATATATTCATGTCATATGATGCTAGTTACAAATTATATCCAAAGAAAATCGAAATGTAAGTTTTGTTCCCTTACATTTGGTTTATTACATAGTATTTGTAGACATGATGTATTCATATAAGTAAAATAGTTACTTCAAAAGTAGAGACTGCCTTATGAATGTTACACAGTGTAAAAATGTGTAAAACAAATCGGTCGTTCATTTTATTTATTATCTTTTCGAAATCATAAATACCTCCAGGTTTCTTTTTTTTCAATATGTATGTGAAGTAGTGAGTGTTGAGTGTGTTTTGCTGATTTATAATATTGAAAATAATCTAGATACAGCCCTTTAATGCGAAGAAAATTAACATACATTTTAGAATGGTCTATTATGCACAAGTGTATACTACTTACATATGACAATGACGAGTTACATAAATTTTGCTCTAGTATATATCGTCTGCCAGTTTATGTTACACCAGCAAATTGTGAATAGTGTACATAAGTATAAAACTGTGACTACCAAATGTGAGAATCTTTCTCTAAATATTACACAATGTAACGTTGTTTCCTCACTTTGTTTAACATTTCGCAGATAACTAAAATTTAAAATAGCTTTTAACACAATTTATTTGAGAAACACTCCTTCACGTGTTTAACCTTTAATAGGTAATGTTTGAAGTCCAGAAAATGTATGACTTTGTTTATTTTCGCCAAACATTATTAGGATCATGAACCGAAACACAACAACAACTCAAGCACTTCTCTTGCAACAAAAACTCAAATTCAATGCGATTTACTATCTTTTATACAAGAATTTGCTAACTGTTACCATACAAAAGGATAAGGATAAAAGGTGTATTTCATGTTTTCTCTCCACTCTTCACTCACCGGTTTTGCTTTTTGAGCTATCCGTCTTCCATTGTCCGTCTTAAAGCTTATTTCTCTAATGCGTTCTGAAGCTGGAGTGCGTCCTAGGAATAAGCGAAACAAGAGAGTAAAGTGGGATACAATGTCATGTTTTCTATAGTCATGTTTTTGGCTAGGTATGTAAGTGCCTGTATCAAAGATAGAACAATTATTCCTTCATAACTCACATCGTAGCCAGCCGAGCCTTTACTGAAGCATGAATGTCTACTTCAAAGAAGATTATGATTATGAAAGTTGGGATTTTATGAGATAGGAAAGGAACGACCACTTCCAACTCGAGCTGAGGGTTCGTTGACGTGAATGTGTTGGCTACACTCAAGATTGTCGTCCTCAATTTGATATAATATTACTGTTACTAAAATTGGAAATGTTTCAAAATTCATATGTAAAACTAATTTTCTTACTTTCGAATTCAGACTTTGAATTGCCTTTTTTTCAAGTAAAGCAGTTATCAAAATGCAAATGATAAGTTTTCTAACTACATATGAAAATAAAAAAGGAGTACGTATATGAATGGGGTACAAGCACATCCACGCATGTCTTCAAACTATAAATGAAATTTTCATGATTATAAATTGTTATAATTGTACTCGGTATCTGGTATATATTAACGTTTCTAAAGGTTTAAATCCTAAGTTTAAAGAATTATTATGAAATCAGGTTATCCCATAAAATCTTGTAGTCACGCAAATCAATACAAGTTAGAGTGGTATCTGATGTTTCAAATTTATTTAGGGCGAAGGTATAATCTATCCAAGATGCTTCCGCTCCTAATGTTTATGGTTTAAAAGGTTGACATTGTTTGAAAAGATTACTATACTCAGTTAAGGTAATAGCATACACCTTAACATGTACAAAATATTTATCACATAAAAGACAGAATTTATTACATCATCCAGTCGATCAAAGCGTCATCGTCTATAGCATTTCTATCTATTTTGTAACTGTTTCAAGCTTTTTATGAAGAACGCATTTTAAAATTTAACTTCACTCCCTTTGTATAAGCTATCAATGAAATTACGTAACTTGTACCATACTCCTTGGGTTCTTTCCCATCTTCTAGGAAGGTCTGAAAGAGCTTAATTAAAATTTAACCTTACTGTTACTTTTATTATTTGCTATCAGAAAGGAAATAGAGCTGCATTGCATGGGGGAATGCTCGTAAGCTCGAACTCTAAATCCCAACCTGCATTTCGTAACATCTTTCTGAGTAGTTTTCTTAATTAGTTAGTAAGTAAAATTATGAGTATTAGCCCTTGTCGCTGCCTTTGCTATACCCTTTGGTGCGGTTGGAGTACTTAGAAACTGGAACTTTGATAGCATATATGTCACTTGCGGTTCACACACTAAAACTAGAAGATGAGTTTCCAGTAATAGAGAAATTTATAATTGTACATAAAATTGGCACATTTGAAATTTGCCCTTCATCCCAATATAAATTAATTCATTGCCACTTACACCATTTTTTAATTTAGACTTTTTGTCATGTGGACCCTCCTCTCTTTCCTTTTCGATGAAAATGAAACGTTTTACTGACAGCTAGCATGGTTCGTATGCATTACACATGCGCTAGAATTTGGACTTGTGAGAGGGAACTAAGTATAGAGAAGGATTCTGTTATTGAACTTAAGAAAGCGGGTAAATGCTCGACTAGAAGTCGGCAACTGTTCAGCGAAGCAGGAAATAGGAAGGCAGGCAAGTAAGTACAAGAAGAAAGTAAAGCGGTAGACGGTGGAATAAAACCAGCATGTCTTTCTACACTCCAAACTCATTCACAGGAGTGGACGCCGAGAGCCCTGTTCTCGTCCGTAGTATGCGTATGGTTTGTACACGGAGTGTGTGATTTTTGTGTCTAAGTTTTTGTGTCGTCTCAGAAATTAATGCCTTTGGTGAAGGTTCCAAAGTTCTTTCTTGGTATGTACTGCACATACATGTTTGGAAGCAAGTTCAGTTCTTCACGATATGGTATTTATTGCAGTTATTCAAAATTCAATAAAAAAGTTGCTAATTGAAAAAGCTTTTTTTTAAATTAAACTAACAGTTGTATCACTTACCTTTACTTAAGTCCTATACGAAATCTATAAGGTAATAGTAGATAAACAACCTACATTGTTCACTTTTAAAATGTTTTGTCGTGAATTTGCGAGTCGGCATCGTACATTAACATATTTTTACCTACAACGGGAACAATATTATGTAACTTCTCAAACGAGAGGATATCATAGGAAATACTGCGTATTGTAACCTACTCTCGCCATTGACTGAAGTGGAACGTGGATTGGTGGTAACACGGAGTTTAAGTAAAGAATCATAAACACTCAAAGCATTCTTTACTTCCACTAACGTAATAGCAAAAGGAAGACGTAAGACATAGAAGCGATCGATTGGAATTAGTTTATTATTGTTATTTTATAAGATTGACGTGTGTCAGGACTGAATGTTTGTATCATGATGGTGTAGGTGGTAAAATTGCAGTTCAATCAACTGCAAAAAGAATTACTAAGCGTCATCATATTCAGAAAATATTCACGTTAAGAGGCACTAGAAATTCTGTTTGGATATTTTATTTCCTTCTAATTTTTACAACAATCAAATATTTAAGTGAAAGCGAGACTCGACAATAAAGTGCTGACTACTGAGTTCTCACGTTGCTACACGTGAAGCGAAATAAGTAGGTGAATGTTTGGTGAACGAAGTTTCAACTGGTGTTACTTCCTCTAACCTTGAAAAGAAGAAGAAACTGTGGTGAAAGGAAGAAAAAGTATAAACAAGATGGCTGGGAAAATGGTAAAAAGCAAGTATGTTACTACTGTTTTCGTTGTGTATTAGCATGGTGTGGTTCTAGTATGAACGAACTTACGTGCAAAAAAATTAATTGTACCACTTACTTTATGTCGGGGGCATTTCACCATTTCAATTTTGTTGTGACTTTTTGGCAGACAGTAAATTAAAACTAACATGCAATGCTATTAAGAGATCTCTTTTCGATTTGCCTAAAAGGAAAAATACTGCCATGCCGCGGTAACTGTTATGTCTCCCAAAGACTACCAGCATTGTGAACTTCATTTCTATCTATTTCTAAATTAGCCATTGAAACCAATTCCAACAATGTTTGCCAGAAATCCATAATATTACAAATTCATGGATTTCCATAACGTCTAAGGTAGTTTTGTGGAATTTGCCCATGTGTACTTTGCAAACACAATAAGTATTCATTCTTCGTGACTATGTTTGCAAGTTCGTATACCGCTCTCCATACAAAATACGTGAGTTAATGTCAAATTCTTTTATGGAAACTCCTTTTGGCAAACATGAAACCGAAATGAGAGGCATTATCATTATCATGCAAAAAAAACTACTAGTCAGTCAAATGCTGAATGAAATAGAACCAAAAAGAGGAGGAAGAGGAGTAAATAGAGCAGAAGAGGGACAATTTTGTTCGTCAACAACAGACCATCGTACCTTTCTATATTTATAGGTTGTAGTTCCTTCAGTAATAGAAAAGAGTCATAGCTGGGTTTGAGTATACGTACAAAAATATTTGGATACGTATGTCAATGCATGTGTTTGAAGTTAGTTGAGCTATTCCTCGCATGCTAAAACAACACATGCATTTTTGATTTAGTTGCTTCCCAAAGCTACTCATCTGACTCGAGTTTTCTTTATTTCACCAATCCACAAATGAAAATATTATTCAAGAATTGCTCATACCAGTGTTTTCTTTTTTATATCTGTCTTCAGTCCTTGTCATATCCCATGATCGGCGATCTGGTTATAAAATTTGTCTTTAGTCGTAAAATGTTGGTTGAAGTTCAGAAATAATCAATATGTAAAGAACACATTTGAATCGTAAATAATTCTTGAGTGTCGCCGTTTAAAGTGGTTTTGCTTGTGAGTCAAATACAACAATCGTTTGTAATCTTAATTTTGTTTTTTGTTGTGCAACAGCAAATGGTTTCTGAACAGGACGTATATACGACGACACACACACCTAAACCTCTCTCTATTTCGAGAAAAAATTATTCAGTTGTGCTGTGGTAAATGACAGACAGTCATTATTAGTGTTAAGGTTTTAGTAATAAACAAGGTTATGAATAAACAAATAAGTGGCTAAAATGTGTAAAAGACAAGTAAAAATTCGTCTTTTCAAGTTCGAGTAATGATAAGTTTTACGGTGATATGGTAAGACATAGGAAATTATCAATATATGTTAGTTGTAGGTCTTTGACAAGTTTTTCACTAATCGTAAGTATAAGCATTAGTAATGAAACACAGGGATGATGTGTAAACTTCGTATGTATATGAGAATATATCCGTTGTTTTTTCAATAACCTTTTGACCAAAACTCTTTATAAGGCCATTCAATAAGTTTAGTATTGAAACTAAGATCTTAGACATGTATTTTACATAATCGTAAGTACATCGAGCTAACTATTATTATTTGAACTAACCTCTACTAGAATCAAAACAGTTTCTAGAAACAACTATAAAAACTGTAACAGAATAGTGCTTTGTTTCTACCAGAAAAGATGGAAATGAAAAAATACCACAAATATGTAGATACAATTTTCATAACTTGGAGATGAATATAGAATCTCATGATTCTCAGGAGTATAATAGTATGGAGTTGAGTAAAAAATGACAGATTGTTAGTGTATTGGAATATTGCGATTCTTTTGTGCACATGAAACATGAACAAAATCTTGTTTATGAATGAAGAAGCTTGTCAAGTAAAAAGCTTTTTATTGAGATTGAAGTAGTGAATTATGAATAATTTAAAATTTTAACGTCGACATTGTTTTTACTGACTACTTGTGATAATCAATCAGGTGAAAGATTAACTGTAAAATCAAATGTGGTGCAATTGTGGATAACAAGATCTTCAGAGCTCTTACAATCCCCAAAAACGCAAATTGTTGTCTAAAATGGGTAGGTGAATGTATAGCAACAAATAAATACTATAAAAAAGCGAAATAAAATCTTGCTTCAGTGATCTATATTATAACCCCTTATGCATGGTTATTGAGCTATTCATATTTTAATGCGACGTTAGTTCCGCAAGCAGTGAAAGTGAATCAGTTGTGTTTATTGAACTCACAGCAATGCATGCTTTTATATACTATGGACATTTGCATTTATAAGGCGTTTATGTGTAATAAACATGTCGTTTCTTCTAAATGAATTGCTTTATTTATTTATGTAACAACAAAGGTTCGGTAAATAAGGGTTACATGAGTAACAAAAAGTATAAAAATGTCGTTGTTTTTAAAGCACTGTTGTAATTGGAAATAGTGTACATATATATAAATAGTGCCTTCTAAATGTGGAAATGTTCCTCTGAATGCTACGCCGTCTAGAGTTGCTTCCTAATTCTGTTTAACAATTCGCAGACCATGACAATTCAAGATGAGAAGGCGAGTGCAAATATGGGCATAATTCTACAATCGAATTTCGAAAAAATGGCCCATGGATACGTTTCTCAGGATAGGAAAAGCCTGGGTTAAAATTGGCGACAAGCTGGGTTCTGTCACCAATTAATTTCTTTAAAAAACTCGAAAATGGTTGCTAGGTTTCATCTATCCCAACCAATATATCTAATAATCGTGATTACTTGATTACAATTAACTATAGCTTTGAACACGCATATATACTACATATTTGAGACACTCCTTCACGAGCCTAACCTTTAATAGGTAATGTTTGTAGAGCAGAAATTTATGAGTTTGTTTATTTTCTCCAAACATTATTAGGATCATGAACCGAAACACATAACAATAACTCAAGCACTTCTTTTGCAACGCAAACTCAAGTATTCAATGAGATTTACTATCTTGTAATCAAGAATTTGCCAACTGTAACAATACAAAGTAAAAAGGATAAAGAAAAGCGCATTTCATGTTTTCTCTCCATTCTCCACTTACGACTTTTGCTTTTTGGGCAATGTCTTCCATCTTTCGTCTTAAAGCTTGTTTCTCTAATGCGTTCTGAAGCTTGAAGGGCTTGCTATAAATAAGATAGTAAAGTGGGATACAATGTCATGTTTTCTATACTTATGTTTTTGGGTAGAGGTGTGTAAGTGTCTTTATTGAATACAAAACTACTTTTCATTTTCGTTCCACACTCATATCCTAGGATCATGATTATGATAATTATTATTTTGAAATTTACATATGTGAAAACAATTACCATTGTCATCTTGATTTAAGGGTTGGTTGAAATAAAAGTGAATGTGTAGGATTTACTCAAGGTCTTCGTCCCCATTCATATAATATTACAGCTACGAAAACTGGAAATATTGCAAATACTTAAGAAATCGTCTTATTTCCGAGTTTAGAATATAAAATGTATTCCTCTTCAGTAAAGCGTTGTGTAAAATGTGAATTATGGGTTTTCCAAATACGAATAAAATTTATTTAAGAGGAATATGAATAAAATTAATGAAGGTTTCATATGTGTATGATTGTATCCGGTAGATATTAACGCTTTCTAAAGTTTAAATGCTAAGTTAAAAATACGTGTTGGACACTAGATTTGGAAAAATTTAGAAAATTATGCTTTTGGTACATGAGTTAAAGCATTGGTGCAAGTTTATAGGGTGGCACAACTAATTATTTACTTTAATAAAAGAAAATAGAACTGCATGGGGTATGCTCGGAAGCTTGAACTCTAAGATCCAACCCACATTTCGTAACATCTTTCCGGGTAGCGGTTAGTTTTGGTTAATTATTTAAGTAATATTATGAACTCGTGCTGAGAAACCTCACAACATGACCTGATAAGAATCATTATCATTAAGTTGAGACGTCTTTTGGCTTTTCATATACTACTTCTCGCTGACCGCTACAAACTGTGGTGCGGTTGGAGTACTTAGAAACATGAATTTTTGTAGCATATCTTTCACTTGCGGTTCTCACACTAAAACTGGAAAACTAATTTCTATCAATAAAAAAGTTATACTTGTGCATATAATGAAACGGTGGCTGATTCGAAAATTTAACATTCAT
The DNA here is from genome assembly GCA_036850725.1 of Orchesella villosa. Taxonomy (NCBI): domain Eukaryota; kingdom Metazoa; phylum Arthropoda; class Collembola; order Entomobryomorpha; family Orchesellidae; genus Orchesella; species Orchesella villosa. The sequence continues at coordinate 404 of JAANSM010005129.1, read as the reverse complement.
CCCAATATAAATTAATTCATTGCCACTGTCACCATTCTTTTAAATTAGTCTTTATTTTATGTCGCCCCTCCTCTCTCACATTTCTCAAGGGTTTCACATACAAAATTAAACCAACTAGAAAAATTTTAAGAAAACGAAGCCTTTTCAAAACGCAGTTTGTTAATAACGAAAATAAAAATGAGAACAGTATCATGTTATTTATTTCAAACATGCTAATCTTACTTTCTTCTACGAGCTGGAAAGATCTAACAAGCATGATGATTCGTATGTATAATACATGCGCTAGAATTTAAACCGTGAGGGAGCTACGCATAAAAGAAAATTCTGTTATTTAAGTTAAGAAAGCCGATAAAAACTCGAGTAGAAAACGCAACTGTGTAGCATAGCAGGAAATAGGAACATAA
>JAANSM010005128.1:0-10451 GCA_036850725.1 Orchesella villosa | reverse complement strand
AATGCAATAAATTTTTTAAACAATACAAAGATACTATATTTATGTTTCGAAATACTGCACATTATCACTCATATTATACCATACCGACTACTGACACAAACTACTAAGTCCGTCAGTCCAGAATTCCCAAGGGAGACTTCCGTCAAGACAATTTCACAAACCCCTTTATTTTTAAACTCGCTTGTGTGAGATCATAATATCATGATAGTATAAAAATTACCTTTCTAAATGCATAGTTTATTCAATATGCTAACATTAATACTAAAGATTTCTTGGTGCAAAAGAGAAAAGAGCATAATCAGCTATAAATAGCAACAATTCAAAGTTATTCTCCCTGGTTGTGGCTATTACACAACTAACAGCAATTACGAAGCAATTTTTAAGAACATGCTTTCCGATTTCTCCTTCTATAGCGTATGCGAAAAGCTGTTCACCTCTTAACCACGAAGTGTGAACTTGGCGTGCCGATTATTACGCGAGCTACGGCATGACGAGCCTACTGTTTAATTGCATAACAATTAATTGTCACAAAATATAAGTAATGCAGCTACAAGCTAATTAATACGTTATATATTCTGCTATTCTTCATACAAAAATGAAAGACAAAAGTGTATTGCTATATGTATGACGATGAAGACTTGAATGTACTTAAGTATATACTATACACTCGTAATTGGAAATACAATGAATTACACTCATTAAAATACTCAGGTGAAAGGTTTAGCTAATGATGAATAATATATGATGATGCTCGAATTAATAAAATAAAGTAGAAATGAACATATTACATTTCCAACTGCTTAATTTTTAACGAAAGCGTCGATACAGTTGTAACTCCTTCCTGTAGGTAATCACTGAAAGTTTTTAGGCTTGAGTTTGACTACGGCAAAATTTTCAATTGAGAAGCTTCTTGAGAATCGTATTAATTATTCTGAATCAGTCATCACAATTACTAATGGAATTCCCACGATAATTAGCGATCATTTTTGTGACTTAAGCCATTCAATGAAAAAGCACAATTGTAAAATATACGTAAATGACAATGATTTATGAAGAAAATATTAGCACCTCATAATCACTTGGAAAAGCACTATGCGGTAAAGAATTTTCAGAGGAAAGAAAATGCAGTTGATTACAGTTTTTAAAACGAATATTTCAAGTACATTATTAATAAGCTAAGCTGAATGGTGAGAAAATAATTTCTTTTCAGAGAAACAAACCCATATTGTTGTGGTCATGTCATAATCTACACCTGAAAGTGACAATCATATATCGAAGGGTACATGCTTTTAATACTTAACATGGTACGGTTGACAAAGTCTATAATTTATGAACATTTTTATAAATGGGACTAGGTACATATGACATGTTAGCCTATTGCGGATACGAATCACTTGCAATCGAAATGCATAATGCAATTTGTAGTGATGTTCTTCTAATAATTGGCTAATACTCACTCTGTTTTCAATCTTACCAAAGGATTTACGTTACGAATTAAATGTTGTATTTAATAAACGTATCACTCTGATTCTCTACAACGTAGCGTACCTCCGCATACAAACAAACCGTAGACTGCAAGGTGAACAGGGACAATGACAGGAAGTGATACTAATAATGCAACGTCGGTTTTTTGTTTCTATCAGTACCTTCAACTTCAACCTTACAAAGCAGCCGGTACATCCAAATTCAGTTCACCTGCAGTAATTTTCTCAGGCTTACCTTTTATAAAAATGAGAACGTGAACGAAATTTACTTAAAGGGTCATTTCAGCCTTTCGTTCAGGTGCACTTAAATGTACATCATTAACATTTGACAATGATTTCATTTGAGTCCGTCTTTCGAATCATGACAAAAAATGATTCTGTTGCATAGATGTGCAGTACAATAATAGCCACGTCATTGTTTAACAAACTGATTCAATTTTTCATTTTGAAAGAATCATGCTGTTTAACACGCTTCAATTTACGGGGTTTACATTCATTTTCAGAAATATTGAGTTTCTTCATTCAAAATGTAAACCTACGCTGACAACTGTGTGACAATTTCATGCAAAAAACACATTGCAAAGTTTGTTAGTGCATATAAGATTTTTCTTGAATGAATAGTACAATTCAGTTTTGTCCCACATTTATCATCCTACATAGTAATAAATACAAGCTTCAATTCGACATTATAAATGCAATAAAACAGAAAACAACAGAAAGGTTCATAATATAGAGCACCATGTTTGCAGTGCATTTGTGAATACTTAGGTACATAATAAAAATGATAAGAATAGAAGTAGAAAGTTATGTATAATGTATGTGAGGAGATGATGCATTTTCACCACACACAGCAGGAATTGGCTCCTTGTGCCTATGTGCTTGTGTTATAGGATTCCAATGCAACAAAAGATAATGCATTAAGGAAGAAGTCGCCCGAGCATCCATTCATTCTTCCCTATTAATTAATTATTTTACTGGTTTTACAGACTCACCACCGCACCACGATCATCATAATAATCATCAGCTTACAGTTTACACACATGAAGAACCAGAAAACTGGGGTTAGTTGGCTTGGGTTTGCTTCTCTAGTGCCTTTTGTACCTACATTACTGATTTGATTATACAGAGCAGTGGGTGCCACGTTTCTTTTCTTATGACATGATAATGCGGCATTGCCCACACATTTTTCACTCTTGTTTTCTATTCTGGCATTTGCATTCATTTACATTTAACCTTGTACTTTTATCATCATAATCAGTTTTGTATTTTGAAACTGAGATGCGATATATGAGATTGAATTTGTTGAGCAATAAGAAACGGCATGTGAACATTTGAATGCTACAATAAACTTGATCTGTATCATTATTTCATATCTCCCTTAAGTTGACAATTTCTTAAAAATTACTTTACTACTCCACACATTTTGTTTTTTCTTCAATGTTCTTCACTAAAAGCAAAATTTAAGAACAGTGCGTTCGTTGAACTTGACATTCCTTTTGCTTGTATATTTGAATAAGATGCTTTGCCTATGTAATCATAAAAAAGGTGACTATTGTAAAGTAGTTTATAACTTGCGTTAATACTTTAATTGAATCTTTGCATATCAGAATGAGTAAAAATATATTGGTCTCTGTTATTTTGAAGTCACGCATAGTTGAAAAAATTCAAAATTTGCTTTTACTTTGAAAACCTTGTCGCGTTCACTTTTTTCGAGTAGCCGTACGCAGTCAGTCCACAACAAAGTAGCTTTTAAAAATACAGACTTTTGTCATGAAATGAAATAATGAAGTATAAAGAAGTAATCGAATTGAATGACCTTTCTGTTGTCAATAATAACAGGAATTAAGTTGATGATTACGGCTATACTGCTCAATTTTCATCGAGCAGCGCAATAGCGTTATACTTTTAGCATTACATATTACGTATGCATATATTTTGCTCATTAAAATGCACATAAACATAGCTTAGAAACAATAATTATATCATTGTTCCGTACGAAAACATTTGCAAAGCTACTTGTACCCTCTGACTCTTCTAAAAAAGTGAGATTTTTAAATGTGTAGGTTGTGACTTTGTGTACATAAGGGCACACATATATGTGACATGAGATTGATATCGAAAGTATGTATTACTCTGATTGAACGACGACACTTGGCCGGCATTTAACATTTAGTGACTATCTACGTGTTAACACATTTTATTTTGTTGCTTTCTTTTGGCTTTAATTTGTGCTTTAGTATACTATCAACTATACCTCATATTATTTAAATTTCCAATGAGAAAAAGGCTTTTCCCTTTTTATTCTGTGAGGATACATAACATAACATAACTTTGATATTTATGTCGACATAAACATCATTATGCGCAGACCTTTCTAGCTTGTCAGGTTGTTTAGTTTACTGGTGTAATTGTAAATTACTTAAGGGAAAATAGATAATCAAAAGAAGACTAGTAATTATAACAAGAAGGAAGGCTGTGCTTCAGGCTGGTTTAAATGCACAGTAGTAGATATGATATATATAACACGGGAACCATTATCATGATGAAGAGGTTGTGCGGTACGTCTAGATCCTAGATACGTTTATATATACTCATTTGATACTGTTTGAGCACGAGTGTTTCTACCGCATGGTTGCTTTTTTAAATGTTTTGAATATGAACATATAGTGTTATTGTTATTTACTCTCATTATTATTTTATATTTTGCACTATGCAGCCACAAAACATGCTGCTGAGAGAGTACTCATCATGTCATGGTACTGTCAAGTGGTAAGTAGCTAACATTCAAAAAGGTAAAAACACCGTCCGTCGGCTCCCACAGTAGTCAGTTATTTGAAAGTTGCTGCGGTGGTTATTTGGTAGCTGGCTGCAATGAACAATAACTCACCTTCAAGGGCATGAGATATCAAACGTCATTTAAAAAACTTCAACATTTTACCTGATACCATTTCCTCCGGCATCCGTGTTTTTTTGTGCAAAAGTTTGGAACAAGAAGACGAATGGAATTTGTGCTTTAGTGCTTCCTCGCGTTTCTCAAATCTACTAGTAATTAATACTTTAAAAGTATTTCATAAGGCAAGGTTTTTTGGTGATAGTTTCAATTCAATCACTCAGCAACTCCTCGCCCTATCCTGGTTCATTGACTGTATGTGAAAGGTGGTGAAATATACGCGGTCTCAAAGGCATTTTCCCACTGACCAAGGACCTACACAAAATGCCAGCATTATAGTAAAACGATATTTTATGCAAATTTACAATGGACTGGCATTATTAAAACCAACGTTAGTACATCCCATCGAAGTACGAAACAGTTTTCTCCTTGTGACAGATTTGAAAAATTTATGAGAGCTGATTAAATAGGTTTGTTTATGAGTTTTCATGTGACTACGTCCGCATCCCCTCCCTCCACTGATTTCGATTAGGCATTGTAAGGCATTGAAGTACGCACGCATACGCATCCATTTCTACTTCCTTCCCTTCCATCTCATTCTTTTACATCTTTCTAAGCTGTTTGTTATTCTGTTGAAGAACGAAAACAATTTCCATTTAATATTGCATTGTAACAGCTAAAGGGCTAATATCATCACTCTTTCAAGTCATCGTTTAACCATAAAAGTGAGTTCAAGCTAAGACATGTTTTCGTTAATCTGTTTTTGTACCTTCACTTTTGGCATTCAGAATCCCAAATAGGGCTTTTATTCACCGGTATCGCACAATTGTAGTGCAGTAAACTTTTCAGTATTATCAACAAACAAACTCTGTGGTTTTCGTATTGTTATTGGCAAAATGTAACTTTATATGCATATTATTTGTATACACTTCCCTCACGTAGTCTTGAAGGGAGACAAATAGGACCGATGTTACTATATGTAACGTTTCTTGTGCAAAAGCACTGCATCTTTGTTGAGTTGTGCATGATTTCAAGAAAACAAGCTGCAAAAGTGAGTTGACCTCCTTTGTTCAGTTGTCTTTTCGTACATTTGACTTTTTGGGTGTGCTTCGACTTCAACTTCATGAAGTTTGAGCTGCGTAAGCTTAACAGTAGAAATATGTTAGATTTTTTATCATTTTGCAAGGTTCATTTCATGCAGACCGGCTTATGATTAGTATTATTACTTGAAAGAAAAAAAATCCTTTTGCATAAATGGAATTATCACTCACTTGTGACTACTTGTTTTGCAGATTTTGATTAACTTTTTTTCTACAGGTTCTTCGTAATATTGAAATTCAAAACTGTTCCCCTTATAACCACACTAAAAAGCACCATTGTTGGGGATGCATTAAGAACGACAGTTTTTCCCTAGTTTCTTCAGACAGTAGGTCCTCACATTACTTCACTTCCACATCGTTGTGCATGCAGTGTTGCAGTGATTGAAAATAACGTCTGTGACAATGAGAGTTCCAGTGAGCCTGCCGTTTGTAGCAGGCACTACATTTTTGCTATTGGCAGTGCTTTTAGTGCATTCTGATGGAAAAGCAGTGGAAAAAAGCGAGCTTGTTAAACAGGAATCTAATACGATTCCAAAGTCTCCATCCCTCTTCAACCTTTTTCGTAGCTTCATTCCGTCGTGTAAGTATCTTTATATATAAATATATCTATGATAATGATAAACAATATATATTCGAATAAAACCGAATATAACCAATGACTTATTTTCTATTGTACAGCAAAAACAATAGCTAATCTTGCCTCTGCCGCCTCATCGATTCCACAAGCTAGGTCAATCAATGGTGGCAAGCAGCAGGCGAAAAAGAAGGATGTCAAAGCTACCGGAACAGTTAAGAAAGCCAAGAGTACTAATCCTATCAAAACAACGTCAACCTCTGGAACGACGCGAGTTCCTAAGTCACGACAAAATAATCGAAACGCTGGTTTTGATGCAGTCAAACCCCCAGTGGCATCAGAAATGCAAGTTTTGACCTACACCCAAAAGCGTGACCGATTGAGACAAGCATTGGTAGATGAAACTCAGGAAAACTGCTTGGCTAAAATTCTTTGTGGAGTTCGGCCAAGTCAAAGTCAATCCCAAAAAACTAAATCAAAGGATCCTAATTTAGGAACCGAGACTGCATATCTTATCAAGGAGTTCTTCAACATTTTTGAGTAAGTTTGTTTTGAAAAGGGTTGATTTTTTATGACATCCTACTTATTTCTCTAATTGACTTTTAAAGGGCAAAAATTTACATACCACAAGAGAGGTCTTACTTAAGTGCAATATACCATTGAAAGATGAATGATTGACATTATCATGCTAAAAAGTCTTCTATAAAATCAATTTAGGTTTATGCATAAGTACACTCAGCAGTACAGTAGGTCAAAATTTGTTAGCAAGCCATAAAACTAAAACCTTTCTTAAAAGCTTTCAATCAATCCCACCCCACCTGTCTGGTCTGAGTACCTACTGATTGCACTTGTACTCTTCATCAGAGCATTCGTTCCTTGTTAACTACGCACTCACGCGTGATACAAAAATTGAATTTCTTATTTTAAAAAATAAAAGCATTCAAAATACAACTAGCAGTTGTGTAGATCGCAAGCACGTTCCACAAACAATCGCATGAGTGTTTAATTAACCTGGGTTTCAAACAACCAAATAAGATTATTTTTATGTCTTATACCTACATACTAATATTAATGTAATTTATAGACGCAACTGCTTCAGCGATACAAATTAACACCCATTTTATGATTGCGATTAAAACAAGGTAGTGGGATTACCATCAATTATACTACAGCAGCAGTATTTTTGCTGCAGTGTACTCTAGGAAAATTCATATTTCATTCCGTTTTACATCTATACTATAAAATGTATAAGTATAAGACAGGACTTTTGCCCTTTTCAAGTGTATATAAACACTTGCAGAAATGAAACCTGTCACCAGTACCATGCATACATGCTTGCGTTCAATGCTGGGGGGAATGGGGAATCGTATAGAACAAAAAATGCAAAGACATTGAACGTGACATTTACTTGTAATAATAGTAACAGGTATCAATTCCAAATTTCTCGATAGAAAGCCTTTGTAGTTTCAAACATTGTCACAATTTGTAATTTCATCCAAGGTTTTGATATCTCGTAATATGTAATGTGGAAATTTTAATGTAAGGACTGAGTTATCATGCGATAGAACGAGAATGAAAGTAATTATGATTAGATATTGATCCTTCTAATCGAAGCACATCATCATCAACGCTACGTAACGAAGAAGAAACTTCTTTGGTTAACATTTGGTACTCGTTAGATTTAAAATACAGCTTCGTTTCATCCTTACATTATACTTAGAATTAGAGTCTGTAGAGCAAGACTACCTAGCAGTACAGTATAGTGATATATGGGAAGGGCACTCGAGTAAATCCTGATGTCACGACGTTTTACTTAGCATAATCTTGGTAAGGAAATTGTCAGTGAACTGGTTTCCTTTGTAGACATGTTCAACTTCAATTTAAACTTCATCTTTTCCTTGCTTCAATCTACTGCAAATAAAGCACATATTGCACCAACAACACCAATCTAACTTATAAGGTTGATTATAACTTCAGTACATATAGAAACAATGGACTCGTGCTAAAATATAGCGATGATACAAGCTATGATCAAGCACCACTGACTGCATTGTATATTGGTAGTTCAAAAAAACCAATGCATTGTCACTGACACCAACTAACCCATTCGGTATTCTTCTCCTTCATCCTTGCCTCATTACCACATCCACTTGCAATTAATTACCCCATAGGCATATAGAATGTGTATCGATGTCTGCATAACATAAATACTCACCATGATATATGTGTGGTTATCGAATACATGTATTCTATATCTATTGTTCTCACCTTAAGGATTCTTACTATCGTAGGTCATTGTCACTGCACTGCTATTTTCTAACGATGTAGTAAACTAAGGTAATGGATGATGACGTTACGTACACGGATTAGAATTGATAGAAATCGATTGACTGTACTTCTTATCTGATAAAAGTCGTGATGAAGAGAAAATTGCGGTTTTATACGTGTTTTTGAACATAATTGGAAATCTTTGAAGGGCGATAAATTGATTTTTTAGCGTTTTCATTTAATCGAATTGTCACATCCGTTTCCGCTGAAGGTACATGTTTCAGCGCCATCCACAGCTAGATATATAAATTTAGAATGTGTAGTGAGTATAAGCATGGTTCTCCAATGATAAAATGTAAATGCGATTGAGACTAAAATGTTTTACGATACGATTAAGTACGACAATATGAAACAACAAAGTGAAAGGAATGATCAGCATCTGTACAACTTACAAATGATATAACCAGTACCATCACCCATATACTAGAGTTGTAATAATGAATATATGAGATATATTTTATTTTATTTGTAGTATCTCAGATGACGAATTTAAAGACGATCCCAAGCCTATTAATGACAAGGAACCAGAAGTTCAGAATGAAGAAAAGGAGGCTGATGACAAGGAAGAAGATGACGACTCGGATGATGACGCGGATGATGAGGAGGATGATATCCTCCGAGCAACTCCTGTTACAGAATCTCCCAGTCAGCTCAAGAAGTACTCAACAAACCAACCTAAAAAGCCTATAGAGAAATCTCGCACTTCTAAACCAATGGGCTCATTTACGGAGACTACTAAAAAAGTCAAACCAGCTCCAACTCCAACCGCTACTTCAGATATAAAAGTTGACAAGAAGCAAGACAAAAATGGAGTCACCCCGTCAACTGAAGTTATAACTACTACCATGATCTCTACGTCCATGACGGGATCAGCAACATTAATACCTTTAGATATGCCATTTGAAATTCCATTGAAGACTGCAAAAGATGATGCTGAGGAAAGCGATGATGATGAGGAAGAAGACAACCATAAGTACGATGAAGATGATGAAAACGACTCGAAATACCATAAGGTAACTTTGGAGGAGCTGGTGGGAGACATAAAGCTAAGTCCTGGTGATTTGGAAATGATGGGTAGCAGGAGAGGTCGCAGTATGAAGCTGTCATTAAACGACGTAACACCGAACAAGTATATTCAGTCCAAGATACGTCAAATGAGAAAGGTAAATTATCATATATGCTTCTATCTTTACATTACGGTAAGTATATTGAATGATTTTAATATGTGTACGAATTCTTGTAGGCTGATTCTGAAGTAACGAAAATGAGAATTGCCGGACAAGTAGCTAGCAGTTTCCGACAGCCACGTCAATGTCGTCAATTTTCTCAAGTTGCCCAAGAAGTATTACAATCATGCCCATTGACTACTGAAGTTATAAGGTTTTTTAACTCTAACCTTCGTAATGGAACACAAATCGAAATCAAAAAAATCCCCCAAGGGTCCAACTCGACAGGCGGAGGTCTTGTAGTTTTGAACAATGATGTTGATGGTCCAAAACAAGCGTACTTTGTTGACAACAGTCCACAAGTTGCTAACACAAAAATCACAACAGATTTGAAGAATCCATCAATTCCAACAAGTTTCAATGAAGACGAAGTACAGTTCCCAATATATGAAAAGAAACCTAATCCAAATCCACAGAATTCTAATCTAAATCAGCATGGACAAGATACTAAACGGAAGCCCAAGCCACAACCTCCGAAGGAGCCGTCTAAGGAGGATTCGGAAGAAGAGCAAGATGATGAACCTGAGAGTGATGAAGAGGCAGATGATGACGATGACGACGACGATGATGAAGAGGAGGAAGAAGACGAAAATGGAGAGGAGGAAGATGAGGAGGACGAAGAAGAAGATGCAGAAGACGATGAAAGCAGCAATGATTCAGAAAAGGCAGCAAGGAAGAAGCCAAAAAAGTCGTTTGGAAATAGCAGGCCAAAGATTGACCATGAACAACTACAGGTAACTGCTTAATTTTTAAATTTAAGATTAACAAATTAATAACATAAACTGTAAAATATTTGTTTTTATTGTTTTGTTAGGGACAGGACACGAACCAGCCTAACTTTAAAGTAGT
>JAANSM010005127.1:0-10452 GCA_036850725.1 Orchesella villosa | reverse complement strand
ATGATGAGGAAGAAGTGAGCATGATGAGAATTTAAAATAAAACTTGAAAAGTGGGTCACACGCGTCAGTCTCTGTCTACACGGACTATGCCTTGGCTTAGATAGCTGGATGGGATTTTTTACCCTATGTATTACTTGATCCTGGACATAAAAAACCTGGATGTGTAAATACAGCATATGACACATCAAGTTCCATCTGAAGGCCAAGTCGCCACCCTGTCCAAATATGTTGTCTGAAGTTTTGTCTTTCGTTCTTCTTCATACCCCTTTAAAAACGTCATAATATTAAATATTGTATTATACTAAATCAATTACAGTTACGTATTAACAGAATTCAATGTTTGATGCATCGGTGTATATGAGGATGTATAATTAAAGTAATTTTATAGAAATATCGAAGTATACTAATTTACGATTTGACGTTTCAAAAACAATTTATTAATCTCATCAATATCCAATGTTTTTTTAACCGTGCACAATTTAATCAGGTTAAAATAGTAATTTTAAATAAGCTTATATAGTTGGCTAAATGGCTAACAATTTGGTTTTTATTTCAATAATGATAAAATCAGGTTGGTAACTCTGATTTAAGAGTAACAAATCGAAAACGTAGTGTTCATATTTTTCATGACTAGTTCTGAATTNAAGCTCATATAGTTAGCTGAATGGCTAACAATTTGGTTTTCATTTCAATAATGGCAAAATCAGGTTGGTAACTCTGATTTAAGAGTAACAAATCGAAAACGTAGTGTTCATATTTTTCATGACTAGTTCTGAATTCCGCAACGGCTTCATAAGACTCTTACTTTATTAATGCATGCGCTTGCTTAAACTTCACACAAGTAACATCTTTGCATAGTAAAGGGCATATATATATGCAAGGCAAGCGGTACATGGTAGACAAAACATGGATAAAACGGAGTCGGTAATACATACAACATAATATATCGTATTTTCTGTATGCATACGTCTGTTTGTAACTAAATACAGAAACATTGGTAATATGGAACCTCTACAGAAATACAGATGAAAAACAACCAAAGCAAAGAGTTGTCTATGTATATACGTAGCATGTCTATGTACCTTATACGCGTATACACTTTAAATTGTGTTCATCATCTGTTCTTCTGACAGGTATTTGTAAAAAAACTACTTTCTTTGCGATGAGAAATGATGGGAAACAACGCAAGAATGAAAAAGTCTATTAGCATCCGTATTCAAAAATTTAATTAAGCCTGAGCAATGTTTGCATACTGTCTTTGACATTTTCTACACATTCGTGGGTTAATTTTGATTTGAGTGATGGTTCTAAATGGTGTACTTAAGACTTGCTAATCACTAATGAATGTGACTTTTAGTTATGCGGATTCGGAGCAGTAGGAATCAATTTGAAAGCATTCATGAAATCATTGCATGTTCTTCCGGTTTTATATGGACTTCGTAACGCAAAACACAATCTTCCTAGCTAAGAAAGGATTTCTTTAAAAGTAGCGTTAGCTTCTTTTAATTCTACCTACATTACTCGCTGATCGTGGTTTTTTATTCCACCTTTAAACATGTATAAATGGTACGTTCAATTACTTTCTCTTATGTCTGCATATCCTGGCATAAAGTTTATAGGAGTTAAAAATACGATTTTGAATTGATAATCGATAGGTCAAGTGACGTAAATGCCTACCAACGAAAGTTGAAGTCGAAGGTGGCCTTGGTTAAGCAACAAATCTCAGTTCATCCTCTTCAGAAGCCGAATAGTCATATCGTGAGTGAGGATTCATATTATGTAAACCTATACTGCTGGAATTTATATTCCTTAGTACAAAATTTGGCTCGTACCGTTTTTACAGATTTCCATTAAACATGACCCGTTGGATGGGCTGGATCCTTTAAGCTTATCAGAATTGGATCCTCTAACTAGGATGGCTTCAGATTTGTATTCTTTTTCAGATGTTAATACCAGACCAATAAGAGATACTTTTGAGCCGTGGAGCGTGAAGAAAGGCACTATTCTTCACCGGTTTACTACACAAGAAAAGATGACTATTACTACCTCAGTTTTTGCAGCCGAACATGGTATTACCAATAACTCAGACATATTGCATAGAAAATCATGATAACTTAGCTGAAATAATCAGAATAAAAAACTATATGTTGACTTCAGAGGTTCGTGGAGTAAGTGAAAAGGTATTGCATAGGTTGGAACAGTTAGATTTGGACTGCGGTTCTAAACAAACATTTGGAGGTTTGTCTCAGGAAGAGTACACGTACAAGGTAACTCATATATGCCTTTTATACAGCATATAAACTTTAAAATTAGTTATGTACGTCAGTATGTGGTTATTTTTCATGAATTTTGATTTTTGTCAGATAAATCAATTGGACCAGCAACTCACTCAAGCCTGGAACTCTGACCTTCGAGTCAATGCTTTAAAAATAGCTATCCAAGTAATAAAACCTAAAAATCATTTTTTTGATTAAGATAAATGTTAATTAAGTGCGTGTACTAAAATCAATTGTTTCTTTACAGTGTTGTAAATTACTTGGGGATACCTCAGTCATTTCCTTCTATCCCAGTAAATTCGTAACAATCACAGACATTTTAGACAAATTTGGGGAAATGGTGTACAGTAGGCTTAGAGGCAAACAAAAGTACGTAACATTAATTCCAATCATGACAAAAGTCTAAACAAACATACTTGTTTAGATTGCTCCAAATAACCTGCTTGGCTTTCTCTTACACTTGCAGTGACATTCTTCCACCAGAAGTTGCAAAAGAAACTTGTAAAAATTGGTTTTATAAGGTCGGTTCAATCAGGGAACTACTCCCAAGACTTGCCATCGAACTAGCCATCTTAAAATCGTACTCTTTTATTGTCCCAAAGTATGTAACTGTTACTTTTACTTTCAACGTATTATGTTTTTCGCAAATCATTGCTCACTAATTTGTTTCACATTTATGTACTCATTTAATACCAGTCCCGAATATGGAAAGATTCTGATTCGGCTCTTAAATAGTGCTTGGGGCATCGGAGACCCCGTCGTTGCCATCTACTTGAGGTGAATATTACCATTCATTAATGCATGATCTTTCATAAACTTACAGTTGTATCACATCGTAATATAAGCCCGATATTATTATATTATATTTATAAATTGTGACTGTCCACGATTTTTTCTTGAAAGGTGTTACCTGTGCCGTGTCGCAATGCAGTTGGTACCTGAAGAGAAGGAGCTTTACATGAAGTGCTTCCAAGATTTATTATTACTTCATGACCAAGTATGAAGTACACAAGAAGTATCAATTTATGAAATGTTATTATGATCACAGTTTGAAGTTGTTGCACCACCAAGCTCAATAATTATGATTCACATGTATAGGTACTAGATAATTTCCGCCATTCTCCTCAACTTGTCAATGCCAAAGTGTCAATGGAGACATACATGAGCGTTTTGACTCCAGCAGTTGACTGGATTCTCCAGTGCTTAGTTCATCGAGGAGAACATTTGAATTATACTATGCAACTTGTTTCGAATGTTCCTCCATTGTATGTATATATTACTACTGCACTTTGCATTAGCATATCTACATGGTTGTTAGAGAAGAGAGAATGAATGCCTTGATCGTTTTTTAATTTTTAGCTGGAAGTCTGTATTGACTAGCTCCATGTTGAGTACATTCCCCCCGTCCTTTATAGGAGATGAATGCCTTAATGTCATCGAAATGTGTGTGACTCTCGAAACAAATATTTCCGAAATACTTAGAAATCTAGGACATTGCTTAATACTTGTGGAGATGCAGCCTAGTCAAGCGAGAGATGTGTGGACTAAAGTTTGGCCACAAATTAAAAAGATATGAGTTAGAAATGCGTACTTGAGTTGCTGTCAAGTATGGGTTGAATTCGTTGTCAAATCATTTGGGGTACAAAATTTTAAAAATAGTTTCTTAAATAGATGTACCTTTTCATTAAAAGTATAAAAATACATGAGTTTGGCTTTCCTTTTTCATTACAGACGGATACGGTTGGTGAGTTTCTAGATGATGTCTTGACACGTGTCTCTTTCAGAAATGCAGAACAGTTTCATACAAAATTGGCAACTATAGTTGAAAAATTGACAACATTTTGTAAAGACATAACAGAATTACTTAAATTGGTAAGACTAAATTGCTATTCGTGGTGTGTGTGAATAGTAATTACATTTAATTGAAACAGCTTCTTAGTTAACCAATATCTCGTATTGCCCTGTTTAGAATAAGTTCGTCAAGATAGTGACCATGCTGAATGTGGAAGCAGCTAAAAATGTGATGTTAGCGTATGCTTCTAAGCACTCGGAGAGTTTATCTGATAATCTAATTATTAACACCCTAATGCATTTGGCTTCCATTCTGCATGATTCTGTGGAGTAAGTAGTTTTTCAATAAGAATTTATATTTTACAAATAATGAAGAAAGAATTTAGCATCGCGGTTTACTACATTATTTTTACAGTGCATTAACTCCATCTGATGAAGTAAAACAAATAGGAAGCCTTATAAACACTTTTATTTTGCGAGTAAATTATGGGAAGGATTTCGAGAACCAACTTCAGTTTTACGACGAAGCAAGGGGAACATTCATGAATATTGACGCTGTATTAGTCCAATTAGTCCAGGTTTGTACCTAACGTTCTCTAGAATTGAAATTGTGCATCTTTTTCATTTACTGATTATATATTATGTTAATACTATAGCTTGTTTTAACTTTTCACAATCACTAGACATGTTTTCAATTAATTTTAACTGGAAATTATATTATATTATGTTTTACAGTGTGTATGCAGATTGGGAATGAATGTCGGTCATGTTGTAGGGGGTCATCACACGAAACGTACCCGAGGCTTTCTATCTGCTTGCATTGCCTATGCTTTTATTACAATACCGTCTTTAGACAGTGTCTTTACCCAACTACAACTATACAAACTTACTGCAGAGGTTGCGTATTCTAATCAATGTGTCAGTCAAGGTTCGTTAACTAATGTAATCCAAACCATGACATGTCCATACAGAATTCATATGACTATGATTTCCTTTGAAAACAGGGGATGCCTGTTTAAAAGCCGCAATAACCTTACTTAGTGAAGAAATGGATGAAATGGAAGTAGGAGAGCCTCTAATCATCGACTACGTGAGCAATCTGGTAGGTGTGTATATGTAGTATCACTAGTAATCAGAAAGTCTGGGACTGTTAGATGTGAAACAGAAGAATCCCTTACCGACACATCTTTTTTTAAATCTTTTAGTTGAGCACCTTGTTGGCAGTTCCTGATCATCCAAAGGAGTCAATGTTATACTTGCTGAAAGCTTTAATGACCATTCAGTGGGCATCACCACTTGTGCCGTTGCGCTTCCTGTCTCTTCTTGGGGCTTACGCACAGGGAGAGTATCCCTACCAGTTTCTTGGGGGTAAGTCATTGTTATTATTTTTTAACATACATGAGATATGCTGGATTCTTTTAATTCTTGCGTACTTTATTAGTGGACAACAACAACAGCCTTTATGGATGTGCAACCCAGTTTGTTACCGAAATAGATTCTTTGGCTGGTACAATACTAAATGACCTTCTTTCTAAAATTAAAGCATATGGAGACCAAAACCAAATTAAAAAACAGGTACGTTTAAATTAACATGATGTAAATTATGAATCATCCTCTGTAATGTGTATTTATAGGAGAGTACAACCATGTAATCTAAACTTACAGGCACGACTTAGTTTAGAATTGTTTTCTGCAATTTTAAATTGGGGCGATGTACATGACATGGAGAACCTTGCAGCAAACCTTTGGAATTTTTCATATAAAAATCTTGAACGGAAGCTTGCGGAAAGAACGTTTGAGTCTGTTCAATTTAAATCACAGAACAATCCTGCATTTGAATTGTTGATATCGCGTATGCCCGTGCCATAACATGCCGCACCAGACTTAATTCTAATATTAAACAAGTAATTCCCAATGAACCGTGTGCAAATGTTATGAATGGAACGAGTATTTATAACGCATGTCGTAATTATGAATTACCGAGTGAAATATGTTTCTTGCTGCATTAAGACATTAAGGATTTTATACGTGAATCTATGTAAAAAAAATTGTTAACTTATAACACGCCGTAGTTATAATTATAAGTGACAAACTGAAATAACAGTGACTATATTCTGTATTTAACTTTTAAGTCATTATCTGTTCAGTTTTTGTACAGACAGACATTCAGTAATTTTGGTTACGAGGATCTTGAGAATAAAAATAGAAGACCGTTATTTTCGAAAAAAATACCTTGATATTGCGATCTACGAGAATCTTGAATGGTTGAATTAATAATTATTATGTTAAGTGTGTCTAGTAATGTTTAAACGTAGCATTCAATATTACAACGAAAACATAATACAATAACAATAATTAGCACTGACGAACGTAATCAGAAGAATCACTTCTTCGCTTCAAAACACATAACTCGCAATTCTATATCTATCAGATAAGGATTACTTTAAAACCTTTTAACCAATCAGTTCAACAGAGTCCAAGCTGAGAGTCGTGGCGTCATTGTAAGCTACGGCAATGCAATAATGATCAAACAATTGTTTCAGTAGTTCATGCTCATCAAGCATTTCGATAGCTTCCACTCGTTCTATCTCCTTCATTGGTATTGATGCGTAGACTTCATTCATAGTCCACGCTCTCACTCCCGACCATCCAGATTCAAGAAATCTAATATAATAAATTATATAGCTTAGATTTTAAACATGTAAACAGAAATCTAGATATTGTGTAACTGCTTTAAATGTTTTACCGATTTTTTTGAGTAGCCAGATCCTTACAATACTCTACTCCAGCTAGTCTACATCCACGCATGGTTAAGTTATTCAACATCACTTCTGCAAACCTATCTATCATATGAACCTGAAAGAACATGAACATATTTAACAAATAACAAAGATTGTTTACTGTTTCACTAGCAAATCACTTTAAAATCTTTGACTCGGCTACCTGTTCATAATTAACAAATAACGATGTTCTAAAATGTTCACTAATCCATTTGAGTAAGGTAGCAGACGACTTCGTGTCCATATAGACTAGAACACACTCTGACAAGAATATTGTAGGTAGATCGAATTTCACACCACAGCTCAATAGTTTTGATCCGAACTACAAAATTAGCAATCATTATTTTTATGTCATCCCAAGCAGTAAATGTAATACACACCAGATCTAACTATAGAAAAGCGTAAGATCTCTTCACTAACCTGATTAATATCTCTTAAATCTGTTCCGATAATATGATAATCAAACGCGTTTAGTTCGAACTTACTGATACTGATTTCTCCATCTGAAAAAATCAAACACATCTTTCTTTAAGCTATCACCAATTACCAATATTCATTAGCGCTGTAAAACGTAAAGATTTGATAGATAATCATATAAAAAGTGTACTTTTTGTGGGACGTTTGGCTTACTACTTTCACTTACCATCATTATTTAGAGTCGCTAGCAGTGCTTTGTTATTCTTTATGTAATGAACTTTCCTCATTGTTGTAGATGGAAAATCAACGTCAACAAAGGAAGATATTCTGATTTTACTCCACCGTTCACGAATGTTCCTATCATTTTTCAATCGCCAGTATAAAGTATCGAATCCACAACCAAGATTTATAATCTGGACTTCCGTTTCACAGACTGAATTGCTTCGACTTCGACTCCCTTCGCCTTTCGGTATATATACCTAAATAAGAAGATTATTTTAAACATGTCGTTGGAATACTGAATACTAAAGTAGGTCACTTGCTACTTCGTTTTAATCTTTATATCCACTCCCCTCCACTGTCCACCTTTTTCAATTTTTACTTTTAAGTTTTACTTACTACGTCGGAAGTGGCTATCTGCTCTAACGTCTTGAGTATCAGCTTATATATTCCAAATGTTCTAGCAAAATAACCACGGTTAATTTCAGGAGCTTTCCTCACAATAGGCCCTCTCATAAAGTTTTGTAGAAATGGGTCATTCCAGTAGCCCAACTGCACCGCCGAGCGTTTGCATACTGATGCATCGTCGTTAGTAGCTTGAACTGCCTCATCTCCTTCTGTTTCTGAAGAAACTATTGATGATGCTCCACCGCCTCCACATCCTGATGTTATCAGGCATATTCCAGATACTGACGAAGAGGGTGTAAGTGGGTGATGCTGCACCGAAGGGGGAGGTGACGGTGTGGTTAATGGAGGTGGCATTCGTTCTTGGGGCGTTGGAGGTTGTGACATTGTTCCAGAGAATTATATCACTAAATTGTAGCACGAAATATGTTACATATATTTCTATTGAAACTTTTCACTTCTTATTCCGCTGATGCGTCTCTTTGATTGTGATTATTGAAACAGTTTATTATTGAAATGCGGATATCCGTTGACTGATACTGTCCTGCACTATTCAATCATTTCCAGTGGGTTAACAATACGAAGATACAGTGTTGTTCTTTCAGTAATCCACTTGTAGCCTCCTTTCACCTTTAATTCCTCATCATATTTTATATTAGCACGGTATCAAATCGGTAATTTTATCATCTATGTTTCTTATTTCTGCTCGATGAAAAGGTGATTTTTTCAGACAGAAGTAGAAACGTTTTCACTTTCATTTATGGGTGTCAGTACTGCCTAGTGCCGATGTTTGATATTGTAAGCAGGTTCAATTGATTTCTGCTAATGACTGCTTAAGGAACATTAGACAAAACAATAAATTATAAATATGCGTGCTTTCTTGTTTATTGAGCTGATCTTGTCGTATTTTTGCTAACCTCCTGTTTTGTCTCTCTCACCAGCTAGTTGCTAATTTGCAAATATAACTTCTAATCTTTTATCTTCCAGTATTTGCTGAATACCTCCTGCGGACTAAGAGGATTAATATCTTGGTCAACAGAAACGTGGGATGATGTTAGTAAAGGGATTGTTTTCTATTTTCTTCTTAACCTTAACCATTCAATTTTGAAACCGAACAGTGAACCTAAAAGTGAAAAGTAAAAAATACAAAGGTTGTAGGTACGCACCTAATTAAGTCGTGACTAGACACCTTCATTCGCTTCATTCACACTTATTCTTGTATGTCGGTATGATATTATAATGTGATGATGAATAGTTTTAATTGATTTTCACTTACGGTTTAAATAATAACATTCAATATTATATCTTAAAATGAGAACGTAAATGCTTGTACACAACAGCAGCCAATCATGCTACATATATACAAATACATATACACATAATATATCTTCTGTGCAATTCCAAATGTGTGTGATGTGATGTGATGTGAATGTTTTAGTACCAGGCAAAAGGTGAGCCTGTGATCATTCAAATTGAAACATGTACTTATACTTATACCTATTTAGATTGAGATATTTTTTACTAGATATTTTGTTATATGTGATATGACAATAGAAGCATGTTATTGTTTGTGGATTGTAACCCCTTGTTCTAATCATCTATCGCTCCTATTTAGGAAGCTAATTAGTTAATGATATTATTTTGGTTGGAGTTGGGTAGAAGAAGACGAGTTGAGTTGGTTTGTATAATGTGGCCTGCCTTCGAGCATTGCTCATCTTCATCTCGTATATTCACACAATTTACACTTCAATCCAATCCAAGCCCACTATATTTATTATGATATTGCCCTACATATGAACATGAACAAACACAGAGCAGAAGAATGGGGATTCTAGTATCACGATTCACGATGCGATGAGATAAATGCCAAAATGCTATGGTATATAGTATAGCTACATACAGGTCGCAGAAAAGGATTTTATTAACATTATCAAGTTTCGATACGTGTGTATATATGAGTGTGTGTGTGTAGGTTTTCTACATTCTTTCTTATTTTGGCTTTTTAGCAGAGATTTTGTACATAGTGCAAAATTTGATGCATGCGATGCGGATAGGGACGTACAGTATAAAGAATGAAGAAAGAAAGCATCTCCATACATAATCCATAACACTCGCGTATTCGCATCTCACTTCGCATCGGGCTATATAACGCAAAGTTACATTATCAACATCAACGTAATATGATGACCCAATAGTTTTACAGCAGCAGATGCGAATGATGATGAGTTTTACCGAGAGAGTACACAGTATATGTGTATATTTGCAGAAGAGAGATGCAATGGAAATAGGAGTGTTGTGACCGTAGCAAAACTTTCATCGAAGAAAGTTTCCTTCCGCTTTATTTGCTTATGCCTAAAGTACATTGTCCACTCAATTTCGCATTCACTCCTACCAACCAATTGCTGTTACTCCTAGGATTAGGATTAGGATGTAGCTTGCTAAATAGTCAATTTATATGAGGTTTTACCTAAACTTTCGCTTTCCGGAGTTTTCACTTGGAGTTCTACAAGCAATGTTAAACTCAAAATAACTCACTAGATAGTTTGTTAAATGAAAATTGGTAG
>JAANSM010005126.1:0-10453 GCA_036850725.1 Orchesella villosa | reverse complement strand
ATTGCCACAGTCAAGAAATCACCTGTCAATATGCTTCAAGCATCCAGGAAAATCCCTCTATTTTACGGTGAAGTAATACCAACTCCTTTTTGCCAACTTGAAATGTATGTCGATGCCGATGTTGCAACGATAAAAAGAAACATTACAAAAAAGTCGCCGAAAACTACACAACAATATAATGTAATCCACTCATTTTTCATGCTCTATAGTCTATATCCTCTATGGCAAAACAGCCAAACCACAATATAAACTTTACATTTACAAGTACCTTCAATCTTCATAATAATGCACTTAATTGTACCTGAACTGAATGTATGCACTTAACGTCTTTATCCAACGAAACAAAAAACAGAATCTTTTCATCCACAATCTCATGTCGTTGATGATATAATGACAAGGCTACCATTACATTACACATATACTTCCTTGTCACGACAAAGTCACCTTTTGGCTTTACGGTTTCTATAAGTTGTGGTCAGTTTTTAATGCATTCACTCTACACTCTCTTATTTCACTCCCTACAAACAAATTACAATAAAATAATAATAACATCAGATTATGCGTTTATCCTTCCGTCCGTTCCTTGCCATTTTCCATCACATCACATCACATCGGCACCGACCCAAACTATTTAGTTTTCGTTCCACCTCTCTCCTTCTCTTCCACTCTTTGTTGATCGTGCTTGTGCATGTCAATTCATTAAAATAAGTTGTTCCATGTTGAATGTTGATTTTGGTTTTTACTGTTTTAAATTTGTACTCAAGGAATAAGAATTAATAGCGTTTTATATGTTATGTTATGGTATGCATGACCATGCAAATGTCAAATTGTTAATGCAGCTTTGAGCTGTGTGCTGAGTTGTTCTATGCTCGCACTTCGCAGCTCTCATAATATGTATGACTGCCTCTCTTGTCCCTCTTGTCTCTTTCGACATTCGAAGAGAGGAAGAAAAAAGGTGTGTGTGAGCTCACGAGAGAGACTCGAGTTGAGGAATTTAATTAAATGAGTTTGGTTTCATGGTGTGTAAATGTGCTAATTTAATCTTCAATCAAGGTGGTGTACACTTCCCAGAATATAATAGGCTAATTAACTAAACACTTTTAATTCGATACAGTAAAGTGAGCAAAGGAGTATTAAGGAAAATGACACGATGATTAGAATTTATACAATAGCAAACAAAACAAAGTTGTTTTTAAAGGAATGCAATCTATTTCAATTTATGGTTAATGTTGACGCCACTACGTACTTTTCCGTTATGTTTATTTATATTATGGAACGATATCAAAGACCTTTTTAAATTATATTAAAAGTTCATCAATAAATTACTGTCGTTTTACTTTGTCGACAGTCAAGTCGAACCATTTTTGAAGTCGAAGAATGTAGAATGGAATTCGATTCGACACAACAAAAAATATATCTGTCAATACGAATAAATATGTATGGATGGGAGGGAGGAGGTGTAACATCCATTTATGAAATATACGACAGAAATAATAGGAGCAGCAGCAGACTGACATTTGCAATACTAAAAATTATGTTACTTCTATTTGCCAAGGTGGTGGTGGACTTTTGTAGTTGCAGTCGAAATGGTTTAGTTTGGTGATATAACATTTACGGCTGCCATTCCACTGCCACACAATTGACACAATGCAATCACAATCCTCATAACATATAATATAATCTTATCAGATTCATTAAAATGGCAATTTTTATGTGCACCATGCTCCCAGCTAATCTGATGATGAAATATACTATAAAGTAAAGTACTGGCGTACAACATCAGCAGTGCAGTGCAATGCTCATTGCTGCAAGCAGTAAGCAATCTTACAATCCAATCCAAAAAAAATGCTACCTCTCCTTCTCCATCTCCATCACTAAGATGCTCAAAGCTCACGGCGCACACAATATCCTTTTTTTCATTTCGCAATCCAAACTCCAATCTTATACAGAAGACCGTTGTCGTCCTTTTGCCCATTCATGTCATTAAATTAGTGTACCACATATGGGCATCATGCTATTCGGCATTCCCAGTTAAAAAACCATTGACGTTCAACTTCAACATCACCTAAAAATGCACTAGATAAAGATAAAAATATAGACGAGATGAGATTCAAATCCGGGGCTATGAAACATACGCGTACAACATCAAGCGCACATTAAATTATTATTGCAATGCAAAATCCAAAATGCAACATCACAGCTGCGCTGTTATGTCGCTGTGATTATTATGGCTGTTGCGTTATATACACGTCTCTATTATTATTGTTATGATTGCTTTTGTATAAATCGTGTCTTATGTATAATATATAATGATATGATGCCATGTGCACATGACATCTTGTCTGTTTAGTGGCGTAGAAGTAGACCAAAAGACCAGACAAGGTATTCAATTTTCAATCACTTTTCTGTGCGATATGAATATATATGACATGATGTCATTATGGCAGTGAGCCTTAGTCTTATAATAATGGCTTTATAGATCAATTTTATGTATTGAATCTGTTTCTATAATATTCTCTAAGTAATATGATAATAATGCGATGCTATGAGAGCCTTTCTTAACTCTTTCTCATCTCAAATCAAGCTTAAAACAATAAACAACGAGGTAAATAGACGTAATGTGTACCTAAAATTTGACATTGGTCTACTTTCCTGAACCCCCAGTGATAACTATGATGGTTTGATGGTATGCTTCAATTTTTCAATCATTTTTAGTAAAGGTTATAAAAGTTGTATTTATATTTGATATTGATATTGATATAGATATCTACAAGGTAAAGTTCTGTGTGCAATAAATGTGTAATCATTTTCAGCAAATAGTTTCATGCCGAAAGAGCATCAAATCAAAGCCAAAGCCCGTGTTTGTATTTGTTTATATGTTGATTTCATGCGAGAGAGAGAAAGAAACAAGCTTGTTTTTGGCTTGTTTTTGTGAATCTCCCTTTAGCCTGAATGAAACTTGAACCAATTTCCCATATTTTGCAGCATTGTGAAAGTAGAATGCTTACTACAAAATAGTAAACCTATCCGCTGTCTGATCTCATTCAGGATGATTGACGACGAGATTGATTACTTTTTTCCACGAGTGACGAGGAGGACATGATAATATAACATTTGATATTTGATATTATGCGACTGATATGAAGAAGACCAGATTACGACGGTCGTAATACGACCGATATGAAAATGTACAATTCCTTGCCAATTTTTTCATCCTTATATAAATATTCATCATGAAATGAGGGACGAACTTACGAACAACACCTAAAATCGACTTCAAACACCATATTACACAGACAGCATAGAAAAAATCCTGTTTCATTCATGTACTTAACCTTTATAGTGAAGAGCAAGATCAACACAAATGGTTTTGTGGTGTACATTTTAACCCACAGCCCACACACATGGTCACAGGCGACATTTTTTTTCTGGTGACGTGTGATATTGATATCAAGAGCAATTAACTCTCAAACAATGTAATATAATATATGCAAACGTCTCCTCACATCCTCATCTCAAACCCAGCAGAATAAGTTTGAAACAGGAAAATCTTGGTGTGGTTTTTGGTTTGCTTTTACTGATCATTACAACTTACAATCATGATGATGATCATCATCTTCACCACACCACACCATTCCACCACCAACTTAGAAACAGGTAGATTTTAAAAATGCTAAAAAATTGTGTAGGAAGAAGTTGTTTCCTCGACGGCGACGTTGTCTAGTTTCTGCTGATGCTTTCAGCCCATAGCCCATCCTACTATGACAAGTTAACATGTTTTAAACAATGATTAAATGTTCTGGAATGGCCATATAATTCCACAAAAATATTCTTCACACAGAGACGAAAAAGACGTTTGTATATATGCACGTACGTTTATAAATGCGCAATGGATGGGCACGGTCAGTGACATTTGTGATGTGAGAAAATGATAGCAGAGCAAGTGTGCATCCTTTGCATGTTATTAATCTTGAGAGAAAAAACGGGGATACAGCGCAGCTACGCAGCGTACAGCCCTCCGGTAATAAATGGTAATGAAATGAATGAAATCAGAATTAGAATGTTTAGCAGTTCAAGTCAAGTGCGAATCTAAAGGGATGTGATAGTATATAGTGATGATGTGAAGCAATGCCAACTGATTTCCATAACTCATCTGTGTACCTCTTTTTTTTCTACAAGACAAGACACATGTCAAGTCACTAACTTTGTTTGATCATTTGACTTGTGGTGTGGTTCATGTGGCTTGTACTTAGCTCTCAACTTCTCATGACATTGCGGATTGCAAAGATGAAACGAGAAGGAGCAGGAGAGAGGACACGCGGATGCTGAAGTCATCATTAAATTGTTATTGTTATTACTTTCCCTAATGCGTTCCCATTACTCTCCTTCTTCAGGTGAGGTTCTTCAAGACTTCACCATTTACCAATCACCTTTGTAAGACCAAGACGCCAAACATTAAGAAAAATCTATAGCTAAAAAAATTTCAACAAGATAGATTTGCTGTGTTGGTAGGAAAACGTGTAGATGTTATAGTCAGGATTGTAGTGAACATAAAATTGACTTCGTTTTCGATATTGATTCAGATTCACCAACCATCACACGATGTACTTTTCATGACACGCCAACAATGTCAAAAATTGCACGCAATTGTTTGAACATTACGTTGCATTATAGGGAGAATCGCTTCTTTGCTGTATGCTTTATGCACCTAATGAAAACGAGAGCAATTTTTTGAAGACTGAAGAAGTATCTCAGGTAGAATAACGATTTATAAAAGTACAGAAGAAAATGAAGATGACCAGCAAAATGTGAAATAAAAATTGTATTGATTTTTTCTCAAATTGAGTATAGTAAGCTCTAAAATGGATATAAAAAAGTGAGTCCGAAATCATCTTCTTCGTCTTCTCTGTCTCTCTTCGATTCAAAATATCAAATACCCTTTCAATTATGGCGATTCTGTTCGTCCTATTGTCGACTTTTGAAGTCGAAGTTTCAAGTTTCCTTTCTAAAACCCATATTGAAAAATTTGAAGACGTTCGTGCGTAGTTATAAGTTGGATATTGATGGTTGGTTATTACCTGTATTTCTATTGAAATCGAATACGATTTTAAAATACCGTCGAGATTGAGCATGTCTCTGCTCACTGCTCAGCTATATAGTTAACTAGAAAAAAAGGCGAGGTGTGAGTAAAAAATTTAACTAAAATATAGGCTATTCATTATAAGATGAGCTCGACCCAATAATAATGGCTGTGTTGCCAATCATTTCAGCTCTTATTGTAATGGAATTTCTTCACAGGTAAGAAAATGAGCACTCCTACAAGCTATACAATAGGAAAAAGTATATTTTATATTGGTTGGTTTGCCCTGCGTACCCTTTCAATTTTTATATTCATATTATCATATAGTTATCGGCTGTCCCTATTCATAACAGAGGATTTCCTCATCGAATGTTGAGTTGGCAAGAAATTAAAGTTAAGATGATGAGCTGAGCACTGAGTGAGCGCTTTGCTCGGTAATCTGAATCACAAAAGGATTTGTAAAGGTTCCCCATAAAAATTTATGTCGTGTCATGATTGTCAATTCAATCACGAAGCGCGTAGTTAACTTAATTCCAGCCCGTCTTATTTATTGCTTTATTTCCTTTCATTGTGCACCTTTTGGGAAGAGGATTCGATTGTTAAGTCAAAACTCAAAAACCAAAAGTGAAGATGTTTTTCAGAGAGACACAAGGAAGAAGTCTTCAGGAAAGGAAAAAACAAGATTTAATGCGTAGGTTGTGTCAGCGTCAGCTCTCTAGCTTTTCAAACATCGGAAGGTGAACGCCGATCGGTAATTTTATTTTAACAATAAAATTGAGAGTAAGTTCAGGGGATCTCTTTTAGAGAGCTAATAACATCTCCAATCCCAAACCAATCTGATTCATGGAAAAACACACATCATCGTCTTGGGACAGACAATTTACATAAAACATGGTACTCTTTTCCTCTCATGCTGACAACATATAGAAGTCCTTACGACTACATATCTATCTAACTTTGTATTTGTAAATTTCCCAGTTAAAAAATGAAAGGCATTGCAATTAGACATTGGATTTGGTTAAGTTATAACTCATTCCGATTCTTGATTCCATTTCCATGTTCCATCCCAGGAAGATGACTCGGCTCGCCATGCCACTCAACTTTACTAACTTTAGCTAATAAGAAAACTCCTATGGAAAAATAAAATCATCTTGATGCTGCTTATGTTTTTTTCTTGCTTTGAGTGGTCTTTCTTTTTCATGAAGAAAGGGGTTAAAAGGAAAATTTAGTGGACACTCAAGAAACAGAGATAAAAATGTGATGATGATGATGATGAAGCTACTACCAACTACTACTACTGCTCCTGCCATTTACCTAAACATAACATTAAAAAAGGAGATAAAAAAACAACTCCTCATCTCCTAACTTCTCATATGAGCGTAACACAAAACTACAAAAGAAGTATACAAAGCAATTCGTTTATAATATGGAACTATATTTTTCCATTGTTACTTCAGCTCTAGGCCATTATTATGCAAGGTAAGCAATGTTGATCATCTTTATCACCAGCAACCATCATCATCACTAAAGAGGAGAAGAGTAGTGTACCCTTCCTCTCTTTTCCATATCTCCAAAGTCCAAACTACAAGCAACATACACTGACTTCTTGGTCTTGTTTCTCATCTTCTTCTGGGTGCATTCATAATAATCCACACAAGATGCCATGAACTCAGAAGATGAAGAGGATGGCTGAGAATGAGATGATCCTCTTCTGTTCTTGTTCTTGCTTACGCACCGCGTAAAAATAATGTATGCATATAAAATCCACCTGAAGCAAAAGCAAGGTAAAGGACTCTCCTGATAATAAAATGATTCTGACTACAATTTATTCACATAGAGTACCTCCTGTCATGTAAAATGTAACGTATTATATCGCGTTTCTTATTCAACTTCACGTATACACCTGCTTTTATCATCATCCCAAGAATAAATTTAAGATTTGGAACATCGAACATCCATCTTTGTGATATCTGACCAAAAACCAGTAACCAACCAAAAATCATCATGATCATCGCAGCATCCCCGTTTAGAGATATTATCACAGATCTCAGGTAAGTTGTAACTTGTAAATGATGTAGGAACCATCAAAAATATAGAAGACATGCAACTAAAGCAAAGGACTACTGCAACAAACCACTTTCTTGCTCCTTCTATATATCATCATAGATGAGAAGACGGTTTATATGGTTATCCAATCCACAAGAATTAGCTTAGTTTGAAGAACATTATCTTTTGAGGGGAATAAGGTGTTTGCTGGATATTTATTGGCGGCACCAAACCAAACCAAAAACCAAAAATCAACCTTGGTTTGGATCATTGCTGAGTTCAGTACAAAATACAAATAATTTTCAATGAACAATTTTATACACAGAGCAGAACAAAATTATATTACATTAGAATGCATTGGCATTGAGTTGACATGAGCAAGTTGTGTGCTTTTATGATGATCATGATGATGTAAAAGGAACCCTCTAATCCTTCCTTAAGATATTCATAACATGCCTAATTTTTCTTCTTCTTCTTCTCCATATTGGAGTAAATGGGGTTGTAATTTTGTAAATGAGTACACATAACCAACGTAGCTATAGCCATAGCCAAAGGGTGAATTTTAAGGTAAGGCGGCAGTGGCAGCGTACCAGACAACTAAACCAGCGTAATGTAAAGCTACAAAGATTTTTTGAGCAGACAAGAGTTTCTTTCATGCATTTTCTTAACTGATTTTAGTAGGTAAAGCCAAAGCAAGGTAGAATATAATACTAGAAGCAAAGTTGAAGATACAAAGTCAAGGGAAGAAAAATTGTATCTTGCTTATTTTGTACCTTTTTCCTTGCAACATGCAACAGAGCACATAATAGCATGCGCAGGTAAGGTTAGATGTTGATAATATGGATAATATACAGCATAGAAAATGTTTGTATACGTAGCTAAAAGGTGTATGACGTTAAGATTAAGCATAACCTCAAGTTTTTGCTTTACTTACGGGTAGTTCAATGGACAAGTCAGTTCCATCCAAGACGATAACCTTACAAAGAAGATAGTTTTTGTTGGGCTTGTAGCTTTGCTGCTGATGTTGATTTTGTTGCGGTGTTACTCCTGCTTGAACCTTTTGAACATTTGCCTGGGCGTTTCCTCCCTTTAGATCTGCGACTAAGAAATCTTAACATTGTGATGCTTATGTCGTTCCTCTTCAAAACACACACATAAATACACACAACAAACTAACTCACTCTCTCTCTCTCTTCACCTTCTCCTTCCCGAATTCTTTTTTAAATTATGTGTGTTTACATCTAGTTAGTTATTTCCTCCACAATATAATCATCCAAACAAAATGCAATATTCGGCATCTGTATTTTTAAGATTCGTCGGCTTAAATTCATAAAAATGTAGAGAAAAAATGGAGGGATTAATGGACGGATTTCAATTTCTTTTAAATGCTACCCAAAGCAAGCTGATTGCAAGTTTGGTTTTGCGGCGGAATGCTGCGTTTTCAGGTGAAGATTATAATGATACACTTCTTGTTTCGCTTGAGTTCTTCTTCTACATGTGGTTTGAGATGGGGTTTAACAACGCCAGGTACAAAAAAAACAGGCAAAATTTTATATTCTATTTTTGCTCAAGAATTTTATGGTTGTAGAAAATGAGTCTCCTCCTAGTTCTCCTCCTTCTCCACCGCTGTTCACTTTATAAAAATGTTAAAGAAGAAGAATCATTAAGGAGTAGGAGCAGTTTTAGATGTTGATGTCTCTTTCTCTTGGTTTCTTTTTAGTTCGTCTCTATTTTAAAAAGGTGTTGTAACAATATCGATGATGATGTTGATGATGTTATCACTGATCACTTTGATTTGAAAGAGCAAAAGTAAGTCGTAAGTTGAGTACGTGCTAAAATATTACACATTAAATTGAACAGTGAACACAGCTCTTCTTTTGTGTCGACTTGTTAAGAGCTTAACTGATTTCAATTCAAATTTCAATTCCATCCCATTCATTCATCCGTTTACTTTTCACTCTTCTCCACCTCGTGATTTTAATAGCGTTCTAAGAATGAAAGAGAGAGAGAGACTATTATTTTTATTACCACACATTTACTTTTCAATTGGACATCAAGTTGGAAAGATGCTCCTTTCTAATTTGTCCTAATCATTTTGAACCATCGCTATTTTTACGATGTTATAGACACACAAGTTGAAAGACGATGAATTTCGGCGTTGATGTAGAATGTAGAGTAGGTAGTAAAGTCCTGTCGTGAAAACAATAAAAAAAAGTAATTTTTACTAAATGTTTTGCTGACTTTTTATGATGATCATCAATATCATGATGATGATGATGACGATGTGGTTATTTTTGCTTTACTTTTTAGCTTCTCTTTCAAGGACCAAGATACGAAAATACTAGCTTAATAAATACAAATGTATATAATAATATTTGCTCGTGACGTGTCTGTCAGACTAAAGATGGGAACAATTAAGTAAATAGTGATTTACGATTGTTGATTGCTACATTCTTTTAGTTTGACTTTAAAGTTTTTAAATAATTCTTCAATGTTTGGCTAGTCTCAAAGACAAGCTAATTTTATACTTTGTTGTGTTGTATTTAGACACCATTAAGAAATTCTTTTATATTTTGTTCAATTTGATATATTGAGTAACATCAGTTTGTATTTGCGCTACGCAAATTTACATGGGAGATCACTACCAGTCCCAAATATAATATGAAGTATGCCATCAAGTCTGACTGAAATCATCACATTCACATCCCCCTTTTGACGACCATAATCGGAATGATTTCTGGCTAATGTTTGCATTTCATTTAGGTAATTAATTATGACTAAATTTAACAAAGATACTGAGTTTAGTTTGTGGCTATTGAGCTAATTAGCGCAATTGTTTTTTTTGGATTGCGGGCATGCGCTTCAGGAAAAGAAAGTCAAAAACGTGTAATGAAAATAGAAATGCCGACTACCGACTGCGCAAATTTTTTTCCTTCCAGCGAAATTTTAGATTAAATACGTACAATCTTACTACTTCAAAAGAAATCTTCCTTCTCTTACAATTAAATACAATGAGACCGAAACAAAAATCGGCGTAGTACCCAAGCAAGATTTGCAAATGCAAAACATTAATAACTATTTTCTTACCACTATATTTAAAATGCAGAATGGCTTGTTAGCGTGCAGATTCCGGCCTTGGTTATATTATGACACAAAATTGCTGCAACACTTCTCGAAACCGATATGCGGTACAGTATGGCTTAGGAATGTAAACACGTAGCACCTAACACCTAATCAAACACAAAAGAGCGAGAGGTTTTTGGGAATGTTTGTTTTTAGACTTTTGTTTTCCGAGTTACTTTTTTTAGCCTTCAGCGAAAGCACTTG
>JAANSM010005125.1:0-10453 GCA_036850725.1 Orchesella villosa | reverse complement strand
GATTAGCGGATAATGTAATAAATGTTCCATAGTTGATAGGCACATTCAACATTGCCTACAGAGTTAATCTACCAAACTCATTCTTAATCTAATCTACTACTAACTAACCTTAACATTTTACAAATAAATTAGCTGTTCATACAGTTTTGAATATTCTTTTTGCCAATTATGATTATCAATTATGCCTAGATTTATGTTGTAGGACATTGGATAAACGTACGTATACTTCGTTTAAGATATATGATGATCTTGAGTAGCCGAAAACAAAGATGCGGACATAAAATTATGTGTATTAACATTCACCACAAAGAAATTTAATAGCAAGTAATGCTCCTTCTGATCCTCTAGAGTAATCGCATCGATCGCACAAGTTCTGCAGAATGCAGAGATTTGAATGTGCGTGAGCGTGAAAAGATAAGTAATTAATGATTATTTATTTACATTCAACATTGATTGTAGTGTATGTTGGAGATGTTTTGTTTTGGTAAAATATACAATACTAATCCCAGAAAAATTCTTTCATGCTCATGTTTTCATATAAAAACAATACTCTATATAGGCTTATAAATGTAAAAAAAAACTACACACATACCACCCACCATAAAAATTATTATAATACTCTGTTTACTTACCACATGAATTAATTTCAATACTCCAGGTAATGTTTTTAAATACCCCACATTCAAGAGGACTGCTTGAGTCGTTGAAGTAGTTGTTGTTCTTGTAACTGTAACCGTATGTGACATTTTGTATACGATATTTTATACAGTATTTTTACAAGAATTGCAATGTTGATCACTTTATTGTCACACCACAACACAAGATAATATTTTAACTTGATGAATCACTTTGCTCTAAAATGTGAAGAGAATCAATGAACTTTGGGCTAAGCTTGAGTTGTGAAACGAATGAATGGGTCTTCCGTCACTTCCTTTCCTGACAAAGTAGTGCAATCGTTGTTATCTGGAACAAAAAGGAAACCAATCTGAAGCGCTGATGCAGATGGTCTTGCTGTTAGCTCATTTACATTGTACATTACTTCACCTAGAGAGCTAACTCGGAAGCATATGCAAACTGATGGTTACTAGACTAATTTGAATACTAAATCTCATTAGTTTCAAGCTTCTCTCCATAATGAGTACAATGTACAAAATATCTTGAATTAATTAATAAAACCATACAATTTTACCATTCTTCAATAATTCTATCTTAATCTAAACTTATTCTGCGGTTTTAGGCAGTTTCTTAAGCATACACTGTGATAATTCATGTGTTATGTTGTATGCAATGTTCTAACTTAGGGAACTTGTTATAAATGAAATATGAATGTGAACCTATAATCGGACTGGGTGCACAATTCACTTTTTGATCACAAAATGCTTAGCAAACCGACTGTCAATCTTGGAATGCATGCGTTTCTTTCCTACTACTTTGTAACTTGTGTGCATTATTTCGCTTTTGGGCGTTCACCGCAAAAGCCACTCGGAGTAAATAGCATGGGGGAACGAGTAACAGGATATAAATTCGTCCTTATGTATGTATTTACTATGTAAAAAGTTATGTTGAAGCATGTCTTTGGAAAATAACCTTCAAGCGTAGTGTAAGGGATATGCGCGTGTTCTGGTGACTTTCTGAACTGGAAAAAGCAATGATACTACTACGTATTCGTATAAACATAAAAGTTCATACGTACAAATAAGAGTAGAAAATTAAAGTTAATTACCTTTTTAATTAAATACTTTGGTACTTAATGATCCACTTGTTCTGTGTTTCGAATCCCTGCTTCTTTTAAGTATAATCAGAGGAAAATCAATTAGAACTCGCGTTGGCGTACTTTAGTCTACGTTATTTTAACTATATGGCACATTCGCACGTGGCAAACTGACAAGCCCAAAAATCTTCTGCTTGAAATATCTTCTCGTAGTATATCTAACTCAACCTTGGTTCTCCTTCTACAACCTGAGTGAAGTGGACACTATTCTTATTACATCGACTAGATCTCCAAGTTGATGAGCTTACGCAGCCAGTGGAGTCAGGAGTGTCGTTATAAGGTGCGTTATTAGAACAATGAAACGTACATTTCATATACGCACGATTCTATGTGTAGATGTTGATAGTCGGGTCTTGCTAAAAAGTCACAGCAAAACGAATAGATATGATGATGATGCTAGTACATTGCATGTACAATAAGATTCACTTTTACCTTGACTTTTCTATTATGAGCATTAACATGAATGTTATCGGATGAGCTAGGGTTGCCTGTGTGGAAAAGTGGTAATAGGTTATGCTATAAGTTATAATAATACATGGAGACTTTTATTGGCCATACATACATAATAATTATATGTAGGTATGTTACATACATGGTGAAAAACAAAATGAAGTGAGTCATGCAAAGTC
Organism: Orchesella villosa; assembly: GCA_036850725.1. NCBI lineage: Eukaryota > Metazoa > Arthropoda > Collembola > Entomobryomorpha > Orchesellidae > Orchesella > Orchesella villosa. Next base: position 8,053 of record JAANSM010005125.1, on the reverse strand, counting down.
GGATATAGCTTTCAGATTAATATAGCTACTGAGTCATTCCCTAAAACAACCCAGGCATGTTGTATGCACTATACAAGCTCAGTTAGCCATTGTTTGCTTGTAGGACATCTGGATAATATGGATTAATATTGAATGTTTATCTGATCAGTTCCCTAGTATAAGTTGAAACATATTACTTTAACTACTTCACAAATATATATGTATATACTTAGGTATGTATGTGCCACTTTATGTTATATACGTTTAATAAAAAAGTGACATCTTTCAAATGTATGCAATTCAAGAAATATTTAATTGACAGTAGTTTCTATAAAAAAAATTGTATTTGCTTTTCGTTACCTTTTCTTCGAAGAATGCGTATCCCTCCAAAGACGTACGAACTACGAACCTCCAAGAGAATACAACGGGTTTGCTATGACGGTCACACATAAACTCTGAACTAGTGTGTTCATTTACTGGATTCGGGAATGAGTTGGGAATGTTTTCGCTCGGGTTGACCTACATTTTGCGTAGTACGTCGCTTTGAAAAAAATCCGTTCATAATCTGTTCTTCTTATAGGTTCGATCCTTGTTTATGCAATCTATTACTTCTGCCAGACCAGTGAAATGGTGGAATTTGCTGATTTTGCAAGCATGCTAAAAAGATACCCACTTGTATTTCTTTTTTTATGCATTAGAAAATAGCGGAGTGAAAATATAAAAACATGCGCTTAACGAAGTTTTAGCATGGAACACTACTAACTACTATGTTGTCTGTTTCTTGCAAAAATCAAACATTTTTTTAAGTGGAATGACGAGTCATAGTCGAAGAAAACATGAATGCTAAGTATATGGATGCGTGTTTGTAGGACGTAACGAAGCATTTTTTAGTACGTAATAATCTCAGCATTTACCGTCATTTCCAGCCAATGAAGGATGCCAAAAAATCTGTTTTTTACCAAACCAAATATATATTATATCGGTTGTTAAAAATCATCTGTTTCTGTGACGTGATTATTTTTTTATCACTTTATAACAAGCAATAAGCAAAATATGTTTATGCTCAACATCCTGCACTGTTAACGACATTCAATCAGCATAAGCATTAACTAAAAAGCAATGGAAAGTACTTCCCGTATTCTCTACAACTATATTTATGGCATTGACAAATTGCTTTTAAAATCATGTACTAATTCTATGTAGTGATCACCAAAAACGGAATCCTGTTTTTTAACTTTAAACTTCCACAAAACTGAATCAAGGCCAACGTATAATCCTGCTGAAAGGGAAGTTGTGTCAACAAAAAGCATAAAATGGTTTCGGTGATGCAAAAACTAACGATGATTAAAAAACATGTACGCTAGATTAGATTTATTGACGAATAGAGGAGTATCGAAGAAGCTTACATGATCTGATACGGCTTCCTATACTTCCTAATTTGATAACGGAGATATTCATCACGTGCTCTGTAGCTCCAAAGATAGTTTGCAAGTATTTGCATTTGCAGTACAACAAAAAACTTGACCTTTATCTCCATATTTGGTCAATCATCATTATTATCAATAATTCAGTATCATCTTTTACTCTTGTCCATCCACGCTTTGAAGCTATATCAGCCATTTTAAAACTTGTCTGTAATCATCCTTTTAATTTATTATAAAGCTTCAATGCTTCACTTTCCATTTCGATTGTCATACGCCCAATCTAACGACAACCCCGATGGAATGTAACATACAACCTCAGAAAAGTTTCTTCAGGCAACACTAGAGGTAACACCTCGACTCATTTGTCTCTCTTTACATTTGTGACAACATTTTCTTGTTGGTTTCATCGTAGCCACGCCACTTACATTGGACACGTTATATATATGCTTTGCTTTCACACACAATCATTACGACAGTGTTATTTAAAACATTGCTTTAATTGAATTTTCTACGAAGTCCTACTGATTTTCGTTTTGCAATTCTATTCGTGGTACAAAACTCATTAAAGGTTCGCCAAAAAAAGTTCTCGCGTTTGGAGTTACATCCTTATCTTGTGTCATGTCTTTTTTCACTCTCCTACATAAATACGTACACATGTACAAATCTTCACATGTGCAAATGTAGAAGCGTATAGATCAGCAAATTAAATATTTTTTTGGGGGGATACAGACAAGAAGTGTCATACAAAAGTGCGAAAATGGCATTCGCCAAATGCAAATAGGACACAGTAGTATAGTGTNAAGTGCGAAAATGGCATTCGCCAAATGCAAATAGGACACAGTAGTATAGTGTGTGTGGTGAGCTAAAAAGAGCAACAGTTCTGAACTCTTGTCGTCTCTGCAACGGAGACGTTAAGCACTGGCACAAAAATAATGCTTCCAATCCAAATCAGAAAATGTTTGAGCTTCATTCTTCCACACATTTTCATCCAAGCAAAAGTTTATAATATATAGCTGAATAATTTCTTCATTTGATAGCCATAAGGGATCTTCATTTGGCATAATGAACAAGGTACATAAATTACAGCTTTACATCTCATAAAATAGTGCACACACTAGTCAGACATAACATGTTCGAGTTCGATGTAAGTATGTATCATTCCACTTGGCGTCGGATGGAGACAGATCAGCACCAAAGCTAAAAGAGTACCATTACGTATACATACACGTTGCAGTTCGACACTCGAGCAAAGACCTATATAGAAACAGTATGTATAGCACATTGTTGCTGTAAATTGTCTATGTCTCTATATAATATTCAACTACTTAGGTCTTCAACGGTAACATTTGTCATTTGATTTCTTGTAGTTCGTTTTATGAATGTTGAACGTAAAATTTATGCAATTATGTTGGTTGACTCCACACTCCATGTGTATTGTGTTACCTACTTATGCCGTTCGTACCCTACATACGACATGCTTGTGCTCAAATTGCTGAAAATTTTAGCAAACAAAACACGCTGAAAGACCAACAGTTTACTTTCTGTATATCCTAGGAACTTTGCAAAAAGTTTTGTATATGCATGATCTATATTCTATCATTCCCTTGCCGTTGCTATAATCATGAGCAACATGACTTAATTGCAGGAGAGAAATCCACCTTGAAAATGTAATCTATAGCTGTGGAGCTTCTGCTATATTTGATAATATTGTTCTACAATTTATTGAGGTAGTTACATTTGATAAAGCGGGGATCTCTATCGGTTGTGAGATTTGTATCAGAAACTTACAACTCACTGGCCTCGGAGGTTAGGAGAAATCTTGTGCAGAGTCTTTCAATTGTGGGGAACAACCTACAATATATAAATATTTTTACACGTTCCTATATTCATCTCATCTGTATCCACATTAGTTGCTTGCCAAAAATTTCTTCTTCCTTCAAATATCAGAGTTTTAGGAAGATCACAATCCCTAAGGAAGAGCAGTCACCACCGTAATATCTAAGTATATACTTATGTAGCATATAAAATATATATTTCAAAGGAGAAAATATAATTCGGGAGACATATACTATTCGCTCATTTCATTTGGGAATTAAATCAAGAACGAGTGAGGTTGGTTCAGGGAAGTCATATATAAATTTTTTTTTAATTTGGAATGACCTTCATCGAGACTCAAGACAACGGCAATCCCAACTTACACGCATCCAAATTCCGACTCTCAGAATACCTTTGACTCACCTGGCTGAATCATTCGTGTGTTGTGATCTCAATAATTACGTTAAACCCTTCAGTGAATGTTGTTTGATTGTTTGAGCGTTGTGATTGTAAGCAAAAAGCCTCACTATTGCAAAACCCTTTGGGAAGAAGTTGATTCTTTACGATTACTGTGAGGAAAACTAGTGCCATGTTTGGAAGATAGCGAAGCTATAGAGCAAGCTACTAGATCTACTTCCAGTTCCAGCAGACCCTATAGCTATATAACAGCTATAAGAAATTTTGTAGCGTTGTTTTGCAGCTCTCTACTTTTATTACAAAAGTGAATATTGCCACATATGAAATATTAAATCGCCATAAAGCGTCCTTTGAACATAGTAAAGTTACCTAATATCGGTTTTTGTTGGACCCAAATGCACATAAGGATAAAAGTTTTCACTTCCACGGTACTCTTTCACAGCTGCTGTAGCCAGCACCAAGCATTCAAGGACGCTGGAAGATTCAGCATTAGATGAAGACATTGTGTAACTGTTGCAAGAAATCGGATACGTGTACTACGTGCTACATGGCACATTTGGAAGGTATGACGAATATATAGCATTGCATAATAAAACGCTATTCTGGTTATGGTAGCGTGCATGTGTGTTGGAAGGTATTTTTGACTGTAACTAACGCTTAATCTAACACACATATAGCCAGGTCCAGTCCAGATGTATTGATGTAACCCAGATAGGAGCAGAAAGCATACGCAAATAGAAACTGTGGCATGTGTGGTAGTGACCAATGTATTTTCCTGCTTTGAGGAGCACTAATTACCACCCAAGTTGCAGTTCGATCTACGACACAAAATAGCTTGAAGTCATAAATTCAAGTGCAACCAAAGTACTTTTACTTCATAGTACGCATATAGCTAATACCAATGGAAAATGTAATATTATAATAGTTCGAGGACTGGCGCATCCAACAAAGACAATCATATTTAGTCTCATGTACACACAGTAGTGAGAATAGGTTGAGAAAAGTACTTTCGATTTAAAATGTGCATGTAATTCGAAATAATTTAGGGGATTTCCATACACCAAATGGGAATGGTTCGCCTGTCTTAAAAAATTATTTAATCGTAAGCCTATACCTTCACTCTACAACAAAATGTTGGTAAGTGTAAGTGCATGAAAGTCATAAAAAGAAGTAGATATAATAAAATGCTGTATTGGATTCATTGTGTAAATACTTAATATTTAAATAGACTTGTTCACACTTCTTGATTACACAAATGAGCATGCTCACATAAATAGATAAATTACCGTAGCCAATTGCGTAATCCAGTCATATGGGGTATTTACTTAAAGAATACTTTGTTGATGTGGTGTGGTAGGTAAGAAAAGAATTAACCAAAATGTGTGCCCAGCTCATGCTTAAGCTATTCAAGCTTTTGTATGAAAAAAAACTCATGCTTAATAGACAACTCAAAAGTCATAATGTTTCTTTCGAATTTGGAGATAGAGAGATGGATATAAGTGGCTCAAAAGATATTTTTTTCTTATAGCGTGTCTTGAACCATGGAAGATTATTTTCAAGTGTTCCGTCAATTTAATCTGACAAATCAAGTCATTTAGACACAACGAGTCAACATTTTGTTATAAGGTTTTCAATCATCAAAAAGAGGGATTTATTGTCAGTCATTTATTTATCATGGCAGTAAAAGCCGGTAAGTATGTATGCTCATGTCATAATATGCACATATAGTTTCAATCCTTCTCTGCAAACCCTGTCAGGTGCTAAAAGTGCAAGCATCCATGTAACACTTCTTAAAAACATCATCTCAAAAATAGTAAATTGTCACGTTCTTGTTGACTTCATTTGAATTTCATTGAGGTAACAAGCAACACTTAGCTAAACATATTATGCACTGTAATGTGCTAAAACTCACGCATGGTAGCTCTTGTGCAATATATAATCAGAGTTCAAAAAAAATTGGCGAGGGTATATACTGCACACATAGAACATCCTCAGTCATCCATGGAATCTCAATCTCATACACTATTAGGTACATTATACCAATTATATTGTTACTCCCATAATATCAGTAACGGATTTTCCTAGCACCTTGAATGTTGAATGGAACTAAATAATACAACTCAGTGAGCAATATTTTTTTCAAATACATAAATTTCTTTTTCCACTTCTGCTAGCAAACTCTAGCCGCTACCTTGTAAAACAGAATTCATCCAAGCGACTTGCTTGTAATAAATCAGGTCCCTATGTATATATATAGTCTTTTTACTTGTTTTTAACTAAATCATTTATGTTTCACTTCAATTCACTCTTTAGTTTAGTTTAGTTTAGTTACACTTCTAGTGGAGCGGTCAACGACTCATTCATACACCTTTGTTTTGATACTAATCTTTGACAATAATAACTAATTCACAGAAAATTATTTGTGCTGAACAGAAGCAGTTGGAAACGAGATCTATAGATGAAAGCATGTGTGCTTCTCAAATTGTTCTCAAAATTGACTTTTTTCATTCAATTGGCTTGGTCTCAGTTTGAAATTGTTTTACTCAACAGATTGGAACCAAATCCATGCGATAGCCATGTCAGCAGAGGCTCAAAGAAGGTTGGAAGAGGATTTGAGGTTTCTTGAGTCGATAAATGTGTGGCATCTTGTGAACCTTCGCACTAATCCTCATTCCTTGTACTCTTATGGAGAAAACTTGGATATTCTGAGTCTTCCTCAGCATCGGGCTTACCCACAAAATCCTTACCAACACCAGCCTTCAGCTTACCTACATGACAATCGCTATCTTTCCAGTGCTAGCAATCATGATTCAATTTCATCAATTTCTCCAAGTTCTGCGCTTCCTTATCCAGACTTAATAGTTCATGCATCGGATATAGGATCTGAAAATATTCGCTTACCAATCAAGACAAATCATGCTGCCATTAATATAAATGGAATCCTAGTTAAGGACACTGACACTCTGCCACATAACAGTGTTTCATTTCAAGATAATAATTCAACAGCATCTCTCACCCCTCCATCCTCGCCGTTGTTACAGTCAGCTCAGCGACTCCGACCTTTATCCATTCTCGCCAAAGAGCCAGAGGACTACGACGCAGATTATGCGGTAGTTGAACCCCGTGATGTATTCTGGTGACAAAAAATCAGTGAAATTTACAACAGACACGGTGTTTGTTGAGAGAGATATGGAATCTCCTTTTTGGAGAGCATTTTCAGAACGTCGAAGATTGCGTAGGATTATGAAGCAAAAGAAGCAACTAAATGCACAAATTGCGAGTGCCTCATATCAACCTAGTATTATTGAAATGATGAAGTCTGCCTTCAAGACGAAAGATCCTAATGGAAACACAACAAAGAGAAAAGGTGGGGTTTTGGTTTATGATAACAGCAGTCAAGCTCCAGAAATGTTTGCTGCGCAGTACATCTACACCACACCAAGGCGATCAAAGTTATTTCGAATACTTACTTGCACGTGCTGCACATCCGGTCCGTGCTAACTTTCTCTAGTGCCTTTATTAGCAAATTTTTATATGAACGTTTCTTAGAATGAATACTGGTCCAGATCTTTCCTCTTTATGTAACTATCCATTTACACATATAAGTGAACTTCGCCAGCAAAGCTATTATGTTATTATTAGGTTCTGTTAACTTCAAAGTTTTTTTATTCCAACTGTGATCAGCAATTCATTGCTTTTTCGCCGATAGCTTTTACCTCATGTTGAAAATATTTGGCTTATATAGCAAAGCTGTATGTAGTTTATAATAATTATAAATTATAAAATAGTGCAGACCATATTAAGATGAATGATGTGAAAATGTGATACTGTCTCATCATACGCAAACGAGCTCAACAAAACTCATTAATTTATTATAATAACCAAAAAATGCAGAAATAAAGTTATTCACGAATAGACGCGTATTAAATAATTACATATTACATTTAAAGATTTATTTATAGGAATAAATGTCATGTCAAGTCAAGTTCTTTAGTGCCCTGTACGCTTAAACTAAGGCACTTTATAATCCTCTCTTTCCCTCCGAACTTGATTGCATTTTCACAAAAATTTGTTAAGAACTGGAATATTGGAACGATTGGAAAAATGCTACACACTTAATGAAATGTTTATATAATACGAAGCTTATTAAAATATCAATTTGCATTCTCTGACTAACACGTTTTCATTCATCGTCATCCTGAAAAAATAGTTTATGCTAAAAATATTTTGGCATCATACAAATGTTTGGTAAATGCACCGTCAGTTAGTAGTTTAGCAGACAATTTATGGCGATCCTATAAAGCCTTAAAATATACAAAACTGAAGTTATATAAAACCATACTGTGTACATTTATAAATGTGTATAGTAAACAAAGTAAAGTGGACATTGAAAACATTACTATATATAAAACCTTCGG
>JAANSM010005124.1:0-10454 GCA_036850725.1 Orchesella villosa | reverse complement strand
CAATTACAACAATTGTGAGAGAGAGCTGAATGGAGTTTTGAAATTGAAAATTTATGTACGTTGTAAGCAACTGGATCTTTTTGTATGTGTTGTCATACTTGTTTTGTGCGGTCAAGTACGACATTTCTAAACACTTTAAGCTTGTATACGCGGCTAAATTGCATAACGCCAGGCAGCTCAAAATCATGAAAGCATGGCATGCTAGATAATTAAAATCGTAAACTTGAATGACTGTTAGCACACATCGTATTATGAATGTATACCATGTATCCGATTTTGTTAGTAGCGAAGTAGGAAATGGAGGAAGTTTCGGACAGACAACTGCGATTAGGGTGAATCCCAGAGTTGTCAAGAACTGACAAGTTTTCATAAGCGTTAGGATTCTTGTAGTATTCATCTGTTTCGAAGTCCCTAACAAAAATATTGAATCGATTATCTTACAAGACGTTTATATAACGATAGCGTCTATGCAAAATGTGCAAATCTTACCGGTATTGAGTTCTTCAAATTTATATATGATTCCATTAAGCAAAGCAGAGAAACCTTCCGGATCCGACCATACAATATGAATATATACGCATGCCCCAATAAACTGGACCAGGAAGAAGATCCGCACAAGGTGGTAACATTTTTCTGCACTTGTAGCCGTATTGAAATTCAGAATGGTTTCGAGCATCATGCAAAATAACATACTGAGATGGATAGTATATACTGCACATTTTTTATATTGATGTCCTGACTTCCTTACAACCACCTTACTGATTTCCGAGTCCCAATAAAATGGTGTTAATTTGTGTAATTTACTGAGCACAACTTGGAGCCTGATGTGATCTCGAGTGCTCGCATTTAAACCGTTGAGCAAATATTGCAGATACATCATAACGTTTTCAGAAGGCATGTTCACGGGTTGTGCTGTGGAGGTTACGCACTGGTGGAATGAGCGATGAGGGTTTAAACGCGAGCAACTTTAAGAATAAAATAATTTAGCCTTATGTAAACCCTTTTCTTTACTAAAAAGAAATGGGTAAACATTTATAAACGACAGGTATGATAATTATTTGGGTTTTCAGGTTTTAATAAGAGAAAATTGAAGCAAATAATTATTAGGCAAAGAAATACGGTTGAACTGAGTTAGTAACTTAAACTTAATAATAATTTCCTACACCATCAAAATACGAATTTTGTTGTGTTTTGTAAACTTTTGCAAACACGATTCTGGTGGGGATATCTAAATTCTGGTACTCTGAAAGGGCTGAAACTTTGGAGGTTTACTGTTTTCTTAGTAATTCCTTGTATTTAGGCATGTCTGGACAAAGCGGATTTTGCGACGTAATTGCATAAGTACGGAGCAATGATTACTTTTACAAACCTTCTGTTTGGTTCTCTATTGTTAGCTTTCGGTAAACTGATGACGAGCGTAGTTGATATTCATTTGACCAATATAAATAGTTAAAGTGCTTGGTTAATCTCCGTTAAACTAAGTTCGTAACTTAAACTAAATACATTTTACCATTTCCGACAATAATGTCTTTTATGTGATTGTTTGCAAGCTTTCGGGAACACGATTTTGGTGGGGATGTCTAAATTGGAAAATTCATGAAACGTGAATTTAGGGAGGTTTGCTATTTCTCGTAGTACTTAAACTTAATAATGATAGACAAGGAGGACAAGCGGCAAAGGAAAAGAGCATAAGACATGTTTTGCGAAGAATTCTAAAAGTAAGGAGTTATGTATGTTTTTACCGCCTTTGTTTGGTTCTCCATTGTTAGCTTTCGGTAAACTGTTGAAGATTGTATAGTTTGTATTCTATATCACATTGCTAGTAAATAATATAGCTTAGGATACTTACAGCCGGCTTTAATTAGCCTGATAGAAAAAATATTATTATTTCATTTGATAAGTAAATACAGTTAATTTTTCCCCATCAGTATAAGATATTCTTAGTGATATGTAATTAAATCAAGTAAAATCTTGATGCAAGGGTTTTAGTATTTATTAAAATGAAATAATGACATATATGAGTAAAATAATACGACGTAATTTTAGGACATATCTGCGATTCTTATACAATAAGCATTTACAATACTAGAATATGTTAGAACATATTCTACTTGACAAGCGAGTAGAATATGTTGAAAGTATTAGTTTTCGAGTGTAGTCAGTAGATATAAATTCACGACCTCTGGCTGCTTTCTCTGGAAACTGTTCCGGTCGCAAGAGAAAGCAGCCTAAACCGTGAATGGAAAACTAGGTGGTTTACTTTAGTTACGCGCCATCAAGCTATTTTTACAAGCAAGCGAAAGTGAAACCAACATGCCTTGCGTTGCTAGTTTTTTCCTCTTTCACATTGTTGTTGTTTTCTTCTGTCACACAATATATAAGTTAACAAACATTCCTTGTGTTGTTGGTGGTTTGCTGTGCAAAAAACACCGTACCGTGCCGCTGCTGACGACAGCAGGTTCATCAGCAACTAAGGCTGCGTTTGCTTTTGCACCACCGCAGGTAGTGGCAATAGTAAACAAAAGCACAAAGAAATTCCAAAAGAATTTCTGTTGTACTCAGGTTTCTATAATAAACGTAGGTTAATTAGTCTTAAACAAAACAATGAGAGTAAATTCCCAGCCAGAAGAAAATTACCTTTTTCAGGAATAATATGTATGAATGTATGAAGGAATTCAGAAACCAGCAAGCCTTCTGAACTTTAGTACCCAGAGTTAAATTGAAGGTAATATACTATTTATTGTACCCTTGATTTTATTACGCCTATGTATTCACCAAGTTATAATTCCACCTCGTTTGCCTGTGGTGTGTCTCTATGTTCAGTCTCTCTTGACACACACATTTCCAAATGTCAACCAAATTTAGTATAAACCTAGCACTCTTTACATTGCCACTAATTACGCTTCCATATGCACTCTCCTGAGCATATACATTTAAGCTTGTTATCCTTTTAAGTATACTCGGTAAACAGATTCAAATGTTATATATGGGTAATACCAAAACGACTGATTACGCTGAAAATCAACCCCTACAAAACGTCATTGCTGACAAGCAATTTTGTCTAGAAAGTATTAAAAATTCCCAGCCAGTAGGGGCGACGGAAAACGCAGTGTATGCAGTTGAACAATACAAACTGAAACTTTTATGGTCCTCTCTTGCAGGTACTACTTCTAATTTCACAGCCAAAGATTCAGAAAGGCAAACACGAGAGCGAGAGGCTAAGGCCCAAGTTATGATATATACGTATTTAGCAATAGATGAAGCATTTTCTTCATGCTCTCATAGAAGCATACGAATAACATTAGAATGCAAGGACAAATATCGTAAACGGACTTCCCATAATGTGTTATTTACTGTTTCGTTTTGTTTAGTCATCATGTTTAGGTTTGATAACATAGTAAGATCAAGTAAGATCACTAGGATCAAGGCTGATTCCGTACAATTCCGTTTGCTACCTCACACACGTTTGCTGCCGTTTGATACCGTGTTTAAATTATGCAGACTACAGAAAAGAAATTTATTATTACTGAAGAGAATTGCATACATGCTGGTAATGTCACACACTCAAATAAGGCTCAATTGCATCTGAAGGAGACGTTGTAGAATCTACTTGGTGCAATTTCTCGTTTGCCACTTCTTCGAAATATTATTAATAAATTGAAAGACGAAGACACACTTAAAACTGAGACCTGATTTATTTTGTCGCAGCGACCGGTTTCACTATAAAAACATGCGTCGTCAGGCTGCTTTCTTGCGTTGAAGGTTTGTTAAAAGATTACTTTTATTTATTTAATTTAAAGCTTGTTTCACATTGTTAAATATTTGTTTTCTTGTTGAGTACCCCCTTGAGATTTGACGTACGAGAGAATACTGGTTCAGCTCGATTATTTCAGTTTGAGATTTTATCGTCTATGAACGAGAGCCACGATCTACACATATTCTACCTCTCTCCACAGCTGTTTCTAATTCTCTGTAAGATATGTTAGCAGGTTCTCCCATCAAATTCCTCTGTTCCTGCCTCCTCCTCCAGGTCCATTCGATGCGGTGAAACGCCACAACCAACGATGATGACACAAGCCACCCGCCACCCCTATCACCATCAGCACCACTAAAGTAAAATTAAAATAAAAACCAGATGATGATCCTTCTGGTGGTGGTACAACGAGACATGAAGCTCCTGGACCAAAAAATAAAGATGTTTCATTGTGATTATCCGTCCCCTCTAACCTGAATCTTCTGAAATGACGTACATTGTGAGCACGCACTAACCAGTTTTACTAATATCCTAAATAATGACTAAATACCTCAACAAAATAACCCAATAACGTGGGATGTACACTCAATTAAGGATGAAATAAATTAGCTGTAACTGGGGATGGTCGCAAGTGTGCACATGAGTATTTTGAGCTAAAACTGGGGATGGTCACTTAAATTGACATTTAGTAATGAGTCGATCCCTGTGGATGCTCACTTTGGTGACCATACGATTTCAATCGGGCAAAAAATATCAACAATTAAGGTTTTAGCAATAAAGAGTGCCACCGGACCAATTTCCGGAGAAAGCAGCCTGAAGTCGTGAATTCATATCTACTATAGTCCTATGACATACGTGTTTATACCGACTGGCGGAGAGCCAGGATGAAGAGAATTAAAAAATGCACCACAATATACTCTACATAGTATGCATATTTTCGAGTAACTTCCTACTGCTTTCAATAGATAGTATTTTTATAGATATATGTATTTATCAAAGACCTTATATTAGAACTAGAATATAGATAGCCGTGCAAGAGATGGGGAGAGGCATGAAACCAATTATGGTCTGATAACCTTGTCTGAACTACTCAATTTTTGACAGCATTTGCCTTTTTATGGAGACCCGTGAGGGTATGGTAATAACTTATGTTGATCAATGTATTATAGAAAGGATGTTGTTATTAAGAAACACTGAATTGGAAAGCGGAACTAATATTTTAGAAAACTAAACATATTTTATTTAAAAAAGGCTGACGGTGTTGACACTTTGGCCATTTTAACAATCAATTTCGGCGAACGTTTTCCGTATTGTTCGTCTTGTAAGAAAAGCAGTGCACAGACACAATTTTATGACAAAAACAATAACAATGATTGTTTGGTAAATAAGATATGGTGAGGTGGAGAGAAATGCATTCAACCTGCGAAAGGCTCCCAAAAATGTGGTTCTCAGTAATAGTTAGGGAAATAATACTATCAGTCCGAGTCACCGATTGTCACAGGTTTTTATTTTGATCCATTGTCTAAAATCTATCTTTGATATTTTGTATCAAAGTACAATTTTGCTTATAACTACATCTACTTGCACAATATTGGCTAGCTATACCATTCACGTTGGAAACTACAAAAATTATCTGAGGTGAATATATTTTTAAGAATATCCTGATTAAAACTTGCCATGTTTACTGACTTTCGTAAATCAGAAATGGTTGTGATCCATATTTCGGCTAATCTATTTGAGACACGGCACAGCTGCAGCCAAAGAAGTCGCGAAAAAACTAGTTAAGATTGCAATATTAGTTTTACATTTCAAGAATTTCTAACCCTATCATTTGTGCACTAAAAAAGTTCTTACTTTAATTTATCTTGCTGGGAGCCGTGACGATATCGGTACAAAAAATGACGACATTCACAAAAGCAATGTAGGACCTTTTTGATTTCAGAGTGGAATTCGAAGTTCAAGAAACTAAAACCTCAAAGTTTTTAGCTTCTGTTTCTATTACCTCAGAACATAATTGCAGAAATTTTGCAACTCGGTGCTGTTAAGAAATAAGTTCTAAAAATTTGAACGTACGTGAAAAAGTAACTAGTAGGAATGTACTATAAATAAATAGCGATTATACTCCGGTATTCTTGGAGAATTCTAAACGAATAGGTTAAAACAATGCCTAGTCCGACCAAGAGGATATGATATTTCTAGGCATTTAACGGCCATACAAAATTCCTAAAGCTCTTCACGTGTGCATAAAATATTATACTAGCCCGGTATCTAGTGCCCTGAAAAATCCGTATTCTAAATTTTTATAATTGTTAAATTTTGGTTTATCCTGCTAATTTGCATTTCACAAATTTGAACGTCTGTGTACAAGAAAACAAATGCCTCAAAAATATTTTCGTTTTTTTGCAATAATTAAAATGCGATTATACTTCGGTATTTATGCAGAATTGTAGACTGATAATCTAATGCAGACCCTTACGTATCGCCTTAAATTCATTTAATTTCATAATTTTAACATAAGAAACCCAAGAATAATTTAATTAAATTATTACTGTTTTTCATGAAGTTTTAGTGGAGGTATTTGACGACCAAAATGACACGAAATGTCTTTTATAAAATGGTCGTCAAGACGTCCTAACACTTACATTCACATGAGCGTAAAGTTTTCATACAGTGTCATGTAAAATCATTATCATAATTTGCCTAATTGTTAAATTTGAAATTATCATGATATTTTACAATATTTGATAATGTCTACGTTATACGAATTCCACATATGTATATCTTTTAGTAAACGAGCTGTTATAACTCTCCCATTTGTAGTGTATGTTACATAGTAATGGTAAATAATGAGCACTACCTTTATGCATGACAAACACACCGTTGGACAATTTCAGAGAATATTATATATGGTATATTATATATGTTGATTAACTTAAATTACGAAAATTGTTTTTTAAAGGAAGCACTCAATACTAGGCATACTTATGTAACCATTTTGAAAAATTAATTTTGTACGGCTGACCTTCAGCTTTAGCTTTCAATAAAACAAATCGTAGAATGTCAGATATTTCAGATGTAAGATAACGAATATGACTTCGGAAGGTAAATCATGGGGCTAAAATTGTACATGTACTTTTGCATAAATTATTGTAATGCATGCAACCAACATGCACTTCATATTTATCATGCATTTGACGTCCACCACCATATGTTAACAAGGAAAACGTAGGATAAATTACGATAAAGTGACAAGTGAGGATTTTTTTGAGGATGTCACTCTCATGTCGAGAACTACTGAAAATTCGCTTCATTACTTATGCCATGCAGATATCTACAATATCCTTATCACAAACCTGATTAAATTAACATGCTGAAGAATAAACTGGTGCCATGGAGATATCTACAATCTCCTTATCGCAAACCTGATTAAATTAACATGCTGAAGAATAAACTGGGAATACACTCCACTTCATGTTAGATTGAACCGAATTTAAGTCGCTGCAATGTTATAGCTGCATTCTAAATAAAGCGTGAAAGGTTCAACCCAATCAAATTTCTAAGTGAAAAATGGAAGAACATCAAATTGTCCTATTTGTTTCGAAATTCCGTCACAGGAAATTTATCAGTGCGTCGGAGGTCACACCATTTGCCACAATTGTATAATTACGTTACGTGCCTGTCCACAATGTAGAGAACTATATGGGACGAAGAAAATTAGAAACAGAGTTCTGGAAGAGATTTTGGATGAGAAAACCTTCGATTGTTTTAATGTTGAGGAAGGTTGCAAGGCAAAATTGAAACGACAGGATATATCTACGCATGTTGAATCGTACCCGTTAGTTTGTTTAGCTTGCGATATACTCAAATCTTATAAATAACTAATTTTCATGTATTACTTATTTTGGAGCATGGAACATTTATTTCATATTTCAGAAAAAGACCGATATATTTGTGCAAACTTTTGGGTTATCCACGTTGCAATTATGTACTTGAAAAATCCAATCGTTCTGGAACAATAAAGCATTTAACGGAAGAACATGGAATGGTGGGTGAAAACACAACAGAAGTGTGTGTTTGGCATGTTCTATCCACATTGCAATTATGTACTTGAAAAATCCAATCGTTCTGGAACAATAAAGCATTTAACGGAAGAACATGGAATGGTGGGTGAAAACACAACAGAAGTGTGTGTTTGGCATGTCGATTTAAAATCAACTATTGAGGCTCCCTCCGCCATCAACTTAAAGTGGAACCCAACCTTACTAATTGTTGATACTTCTTGGGGCAGAGACTGTTTGTTTGTAATAACTGGTTTCGTGGATTTTAATCGAAAATGCGTATCATGGATGTGCTTACAAATTTTTGGGACAGAATCTGATTCCAACTACGAAGCAGAGTTCACACTGCTTAACACAGTAACTAAGGTACACTTTTAATAATAAAAGTTAAAATTTCAGTCTTCGAATTTAAATTTATTTGTTTGTTTTTCAGACATCGCCTCTTAAGTGGACAATTCCAGTCGTCGATATACAAACCAATGCTCGTGACCAGATTGATCTAAAAAAATTGAGTCCCGTTGAAATCCCATTTTGCTTTCTCAAACAAGTTTGTGGAAACATGAGAAATTTTCCGATTACAGTTAAAATTCAACCATCTCTTGGTGTGGAGAAGGAAGGTCCACTGAGGAAATACATAGCGGTTCGTACGCATACTTCAGAAATTTACTAAGCTGGGAGTATTAAAGGCGGTATATAAATTAAACATTAGTTCTATAAATGGGCAAACTTAATACATTCTACTTATTAAGCAAAAGTTTGTCGTTGTACGTTTAAAATGAGTTACTGTGTCTAGAACATATCTCCCAAAAAAACGCTAATAAAAAACAAAAAAATTAAAAATCTTAATTTATACCATCCGTGTATCTTGGCCAATACCAACCATAGTGTCACCAATTTGAAAGACAACTTTGATGTTCTTCCATTGTGTACTTAGAAATGTGTTTTGGTTGAATCTTTCACGGTTTGTGAAGAATGCAGCTCAACCACTAAAGTGACTTAATTTCGCTCAATTTAACATGAGGTATTTACAGTCTATTCTCCAGTATTTTAATCAGATTTGTGATAAGGAGATCATCAAAAAAATACTCACTTGTCACTTTTGTCGTAATTTATCATATGAATTCCCTGTTAACACATTCTGGTCGTCGTCAAAAACATGATTAATATGAAGTGCATGTTGGTTGCATATGCATTAGAATAATTTATTCAAAAAGACGTGCAATTTTAGCCCAAGATTTATCTTTCGAAGTCAAATTTGTTGCCTGACATTGTATGATTTTTTTTATTGAATGCTAAAGTTTAAAGTTTTAGTTTTTGTTCCGTTATGGAGCAAACTAATTTTAAAGATGCAAATTAGGTTGTTAGATTGATGGATTATTTATTAGTAGTAGCTAAAATCTCACCTTTTATATTGAAATCGGAATTCCTACAATTACGTTGTATAATGGTTCTTATATATTGCTTATTGTCTACTGAAAGCTTTGACAACGCGTACATCAGCCGATTATGCGATCAGTACCACGTCTGTCTGTCTGTCTCTAAACACGTTATCTCAGAATACACTATACCGATTGACTTCAAATTTGGTACATCGACAGCTTAGGTAATAAAATATGTTGAAAGGAATTTTAGACCTGTCACAGGTCCACAGGTCACCTGTGGAACACTTGTGACTCCAGATATGGGGTTCGAAAGTTCACATGCATTTTAAAAGGAGCGTGGAATACACAGTGGAAAGTTCATGCATATTGCACCCCCAGGAATTGGTGAGGAGTGAAGGTCACATACAATTTAAATGAGATTTGTTTTCTATTATCACACAGAATCAGCTACTGATCACGGTGGAAGGACTTCTATAAATATTATGGACCCCAGTCGTGAGGGTGATGATGGAGGTTACAAGCATTTTGAATGGCAAACATCTTTTTCTTGTACAGAAACATTAGCTGATCACAACAGGGGAATGGCTTTCACGCTTATTGTGACCTTTTATTGTGGGGAGTCATCAGTTCAAAAGTACTAAATGACCAATGGTCAATCAGAATACAATGTTTAAAATTTTAATAATCCGTCAGAATACAAGCTTTCAGTAGATTATTCTTAAAAGGCTTACATTTCTTGTTTTATATTAATTAATAATTAATATTAAAGTGCGTGAATAATATAGTAGTGGAGAAAGTTTACGTTTAATTCCCTATCGCTCTAGACATCATTCCTACTTCTATCAGGAAAAGAAAAACCTATTTTATGTTTACTTACCCATAATAATGGCTGGCAATTCCAGAATTAATTTTTGTGGTGAAGATCCAAACGAGGTCGACGAAAGCTTACAATGCTTTTATTACCTCGCTAATCCAGTCTTGTCGAGCAATCCTTTATTACGTGTAAGTATTACGAGAAACAGGTGACCTCCCCAAGTCCACCTTTTTAGAATTTCTCAACTTCAACATCCCCACCAAAATCGTGTCTACAAAAGGTTGAAATAATCACATAAATTCTTTATTGTTTGGAATGGGAAAGTACTATTGACTTTAAGTTTCTAACCGAAACTAATTAAGCATCACAGCAATTTCGCTACCGGCCCTTAGCCCCCCGAACCACTAGCCCCCTAAGAACCTTTAGCCCCCCAAACCACTAGCCTC
>JAANSM010005123.1:0-10455 GCA_036850725.1 Orchesella villosa | reverse complement strand
ATGAGGAAACTAAAAGGAAATGATTGTGTGTAGGCAAAAGTTTTCTAACTACACGTATGTATGTGGACGTACTTTTTACGTTTTGTTGTGGGTCCCAGAAAACAACATGGATAAAATATCATAATATATAGAAAAATTCAAGATGGGGCAATAAGTAACTAGACTGAATTATATGCTTACACCAATTTTACAACTTTTACTACACATCTGTAATATTGTGCAAACTATACAAACCTCAGTGTAAACCAACAACGTAACAGAGTATTAAGCAAAAATATGTGTACTTATTTGTATGTAGCTTGCAACGCCGATAATTTCAATGCTTTATACCCTAAACAAAAAAACATTACGTATAATCAAAAGTCTGCAAGATGTGCTTTTCCGGCATCAGATAACTTGTGACAAATCAATTCGCTCCTGGTGACAAAAGATGATGCATTGGCATTGCTTTCATTGAATTCTCATTGAAAACTTGCTATTAATGTAATACGATTGAAATACGACAAAAATGATGCATTTGTAAATGTGGTGTACACGAACCCACAACAAATCACCAAGTCCAACATCACATTATTGAATTGTGGTAATAATGAATCAATGGCAAAGGAGGGGTCCCCATTACCGCACCACGTCCCATCCAGCCCCATTTCGTTCTAGCCCAGATAATATTAACGAACCGATTGTTCTTCATTCAGCAAAAATAGAGGAAAAGCTTGTAGGCACGGAAAAGTTTATACTGAGATGTAACAGAACTTTTCAACCGTAATTGTAGCTTTTGAGTGCTTACTGTCTTTCTTTCTGATTGAGTCAGCAAAATCATGAATAGAAAACTGAAGCAAGGCAGTAATAATAGTCGTAATCGTCAACCGTGTATAATAATAATAATGCTACACTTTACGTATGGTATTGCTCTGAAATGAAGGTTTTTATAGGTGACTAGAAGATGTTCCAGAACTACTAGAGGCTTTTTGACTGACATGAAATGTTTATGGGGTTTTTTTCATAGAACGCGATAGAACTTTGATGGAGATGCAGGTACGCAACAGATTCTTATGAACGATAAAAATCATCAACATATAATGTTCATGTTACAGATAGACAACGACAGCTAATCCGGGGCAACATGAACTACTCACTTATTTGTGCCTACAGTCGATGAAAAGGATTTTGTACCATAGAATGCTCTTGATTCACAACATCACATCGGGTCGTCTGACCAGTAGAGATGAACTAACGTAGAATGTTCATAAAAGCATATATCCCAAAGTTAGGTACGGAGCGCAGGTAGGTATTTATGACCAGGATTTCTTGCAGGCAGAAAGGTTCTCATTCTGCTTTAATTTTTTTATACAAAATAAATACAACAGTAAACTCTTTAAACACATTGGTATGCACCTTAAAAGTATTACTTCATACGAAATTAATCCTAGCACCTTGCCCCACACAGCAGGTTTATGTGTACCATACCAGCAGATCAACAAAGATACTTTCTTTTTCATGACAGGAAGTTTCTACAAAAGTTAGAAAACCTACCTGAAGCGGATCAAAGCTGGTAATAAATTAGTCAAAGGACAAAAAGCTGAACTCCGCTCCACACCGAGAGGAAAAGGCTTCACATAAAACACAAGTTACAAATTCATTTGTTCTAATATTTGGAAAAGGGGAATGGCCAGTTTATCCAGCTCATATAAAAAAAACTCTGTTCCATAAAACTAAAAACACAGTTTGTTTTCCTTCATTTCAATAAACCCAGATTTGGTCGGCTCTATTGAAAGCTCAGAAAAGTTTTTTTTGTGCTCTTCGTTCATCGCAACAAATTCGATCTTAACCATGTTGATCCTTTTTTTATAAAAACTAGAATATCGCCTATGGTGTTCTAAGGGATGTTTTGAACAATGTTCGTAACCTGTAATTGTACTTCTATTGACATGTGATATGCATGTTTTGGAGTCTGACGGAATATTTATGGATCTGGTTCTATGCTTTGTGTTGTTTACGTTGTAACTAGGTATACCTACATGACATCGTGTGTGCGTGAACACTTTATGCTTTAAAAGTAGAGGATTTCCCATTGACGTTGACCACACAATTTCCCTTTGCCATTTCAAATAAATAACATTCCATGTTTACTTTGTTCTCGGTCTAGTCTATCTTAGTTTGCATCTCTGATAAAAGTGCTTGGCTCACTTGTATATACATTTTTTGGAGGGGGATTCTGATGTTTATGATGCTGATCTTATACACGATTTCACTCTCGTACCATAAAATGTCAGTTGGAAACCCCAGGGTTTTGGGCTTTCCTCGGAATTAGGTACAGGAAGGAAACTTTTGTGCAAAAATTCATTAGAATGTTGTGGTATAGAAAAAAATCTAGCAAAATTACTTTTATAAAATTGCAACTGACGCTTCGTGATTGATTTTGGTTGCGGATCGCCTTTTGAACTATTTACGCGATGTGAAATTAGTATTAAAAAACCAGGTTACGGTTAAGAGATAGCGGTTTAGTTTATTTTATACCTTTCATCGCACGTGCAATGATTTATAGTGTATCCTCTCCAGTTAAAGATAGCATATTTTTCTTCAAAAGCTTCAATATAAAATGGGCATCCAAGATCGTGCATTCTGCAACACTTGTCTGTTCCTGTGAACCCTCCTAAATCGTTGGAATCATTGGTTGAATATCCTTTCCCACACCATTTTGTACCAGGAAACTGAAAATTGCTGCTTAGTTCTCTTTTCTTCCGCAAACCACGATGGGCTCTTACACGGCTAGTAATCCAAATTTATCATAATATACACACATCTGTTACTAGACCAGATGCATACTAATATATTTCCTATTTATTTATACGTTCTCCTATACCTAAATACTTCTAATCGGAAGTCCTTCGATGGTTCATGTTTACTACCTTTCTTCATGATAATTAATTACGTTTAACTCTCAGGTTACTGAATAATATGACGCAATGAGGTATGAATCCTAATTTAATAATAAATACACGCGTTGTTGTTTTGATGTATTTCCAGTGTACAAAAGCAAGGGTGTCAAAAGCAAGCTTAGAAGCAAAAAAGTGAAGTCGCAGAAAAAGGAAAGTTATTTGTGTATTAACCTTTCGTCACATGTGCAGTGGCTAACGGTATGCATTCTATAATTGAATAAACCATAATTTGATGTCATTCCATGAATGATAAAGGGACATCCATCATGCTCTCGACAACAACGATCCGTTCCTACGTGTGCTCCCAAATCTACATCTCTATCCGCCAGTGATCCATCCCCACACCAAAGGGTGCCTGGCATGATCCCCACTCGAAAAGCTTCTCTTCGAAATCTCCTATTCGGAAAGGAAGGAAGTAAACAGTTGTGGTTAATAGTTTATTAAAGCTTTTACAGTGCTATAGTTGTAAGTATCTTTGTTTAACGAAACATTTTAAATGTATTATGTCACTTTTATGGTAACCTCTTGAAAATAATTACAATTTTAGATTTTTCATGCTTCAATTTAAAACAGTTAGTATCAGTCAAGCACACAGAATTGTAAACACAACAATAAAAAATCTTGAATAGACGGAAAAACTTGCAAAATCAGCATGCCATAAAAGACCTCAACATTCTACATACAAAATTTTCCATATTAACTAGGCACTCAAAAACAGCTACGTTTAGTGGAAAGATATGACAAGATAGTTAAGTACAGAGAGAGGGCTCTTAAAATTGTATATTATATTGCTGAAAATAAAAATGCTAATGCATTAAAATGATTTAGTTTGCATTGACAGTTTGCTCCACTTGTCCTCTATCATTTTTCTGTTTCAAATTGAAATTGAAATGTTTAGCTATGCATGGCATTTCTCCAGCAAAAGTTAATCAAAATGACCTGAACCTTCAGAACTGCAAATAAGGAAACTGAAACAACTATAAATTGACAACTTGAGAGTACACAAACATCTAAACTATCTGCTTACCCTGCTTACTAACTAAATCAATGATCAGCTGTATACTTATTCCTGACTCAGGGCATTTGTCTGGGTGTCTGGCGCATGATGCCCACATGATCACATTTTTGCTGTCAATACTACATCAATGTGACTTACAAGTCTTTTGAAACTATAATTAAGACCTTCGCTATATTCGAGAGTGCACCGACTGCATCGCTTAAATTTTAATATGCAATATATACTTATGTGTGCTCAACACTGTTGCAGACTAATGAATTCATCTTATAGCTAGTATATTATTTTTAGGATTTTAACATACCTTGATAGCTTATGGCTTTCTGAATCTGAGTCGTCGTATCCATTAGAAGTATCCTCGGCTAAGCCATTTTTATTATGACCAGCGGCCTTCTTCATTTTTTTGTGCAACCTTCTGCATTGCCTTTGCTGAGCAATCATATCAAATGAATGTTGAAGTTCTCCAATAACCTCATCATTTCGTAGAGCCCTTACGCTTACGTTTCGGAATTCATCTAGTCTGTTGTGTGACAATATGAGGAAAAGTGGTATTTTATTAATTTTCAGTTCAATTATTCATTCATTTAAAACAAAAGGGCAATATGGCAATAATATATAATTCAATTTTCTTCATTAGAGCATCATTTCTTTTCTTACCCTTGATCCAAATCAAAGACATCTTCAGATAATCCCATTTCTTCCAGTGACTCTAAATCATCAACAGTGGAGTCTCCATTTTGGGATTTTAGGAAGTCCAAATGGTTTGGAGGAACCTCTAAATTCACACCTGCACGTCGAAGATCTTCACGGAAATGATTTCTGAATTGATCAGCAGCACCCCACTCATTAATCATTTCGCATTCCAAAAGAGTCATTATTTCTCGTCCGGAGGCTTTGCCTTCCCCAACCTTGTAAATTAATTGTAATAAATGTGGTCCTGATGCCAGTTGTCGTAGTAAGAGACCAGTTCTGAAAGAAAAAAGTACCGTGTTTGTAAACACAATGTAAGTATGCATGCATATGGATCACTCTACTTCTCCGATAAACAATTATATTATATTCCTGGCGCCAAATCGTTTGCAGACGAAGCACTTATTTTATCCGAAATACGCTGTTGCAATTCGTCATTTCATTAAATGCGCAGTATTTGTAAAACATGAGAAATTACTGTGTTATGCATGCAGAAAGTTCCTGAAAGGGTCTCATAACCAGTTTCGCTGTAAGGCTTGAATTAGCATGCATCATGAAAGGAGGCGTAACTTAAAAAGTGATCTGCAAATGTAATTTTACAGATTAGGTTGTATATATCCCCTATCTCACCTACAATTAAAGTCATTGATTCCTACTGCGGTTTTCAGGTATACACATATATTTATGTGTGCATATTACATATACAACTTATGCATGAATAATAGATAAATATCTATGCAATAATGACCTTCTCAAGGCTTCCTACTTCGCTATGATATTATTGGTTTTCAGCTCCTACTTTTTAATGATTTCAGTGTGGTGTCCGTTGACCGCCCTTACGTTTATTGTACAGCCGATCCAGCCAGGTAAATATTAAAGCAAAGTTTCCGAAATTTAGATTTTAATTTGATAAATCGGCTTTGTCAGGTGTTGACAGATGCTATCTTCAATAATACCAAGACTATCAACAAAAATTATTGTATTCGTTTTGAATTACGTAAAAGAGATTCTGAATTTTATTTAGCTAAAAGCGGTTAAGTTAGCTACTTTAACTCGTATTTTGATGAGTTTTATGTTAAGGCGTTTCTAGGTGCGCAAAAAACTATTTTTGTACTTTTTCACACGTCAACAGAAATGGTAAATGGGATTTTGACTTAATATGTAAATATTATTAGCCTGGATAGCCTCCATACATATTTGTATGTATAAAGGTATGATAGGTAGCGCCAGGAATATTTTTAGCTAGTGCTCAACATGCAACATCTAGGGATTATGTTTGTCAATAAATACGCACATACAGTGGTGTCACGAACATAGAGTAACGTGATGATGACATTTATGCGTTAGCCTATTTCATATCAAGCAACGAGACTTTGAAGTAATTGCATTACAAACAAGAAATGCAGTCTAATCAAATCAAATATTCTTTTGTTACGTGAAGATATGCATCAGGGTGAGCAAGAATCAGACGCATACTTGACCCTTTCAGGACTTTTTTTCGCTATTATTTAAAAATCTAAGGCTATAATTAATAATTCGATTTTGAGTCACGTATATTATAATCATAGCAATTTAAGTATCAAAACTGACAAGCTACTGCGCAGAATCTGTCTACATTGACGGCTTTTCAGCCGGTGAATACATCATAAAAATATTTAATTTGAGAGTATCGATGATGCAGAGTGGTGTGGCATTGCAAAGAGGTAGTGGCCCTACTAGGAGCCAATCAATTAAGAGCTTACTAGAGGAAAAATCGAGCCACTATAAAAAATCTTTGAAAGTACTCGTTTGTTGCTTCACAAAATTACTACGGCATTGTTCTCAAGTGTCTACCTGTACATGGCATGTCAAACCGTTCTACGTTCAATTTTTACAAAAGAAAAGTGCATTCTGCAGTAACCATCATAGTATATGCATCATGCGATTCGATTGACTGACGAAGGCAGGGAGGGATGCATGTAGGCACCCAAACTACGAGTTACAGAACTCACTCAAATTCTTTCTGAGGCAATGGTCTCTCTCTCTCTCTCTCTCTCTCTCTAACACCAGAGAAATGATGCATCCAAAGTTGAAAGTATGCAGAAGTAGTTTATCCGTACTAATTGTTGTAATTAGTAGTCTCAGTCGGTTGAAACTAAGAAAAACTAGTGGCAGTTTAGCAGACGACGCGATTATTTCGTACAGACATTCAGTTTTTCTTAACACCATGAGATGAAGTGAAGGTAAGCTTTTTGTTGAGTCAAATTCCTGCATCCTTGTGCCATGCCAAATTTCATTTCACATGTAAGAAATTTATGTATATATATATAATATATATCTGCATGTATACCTACTCTTCTTCATTTAATATAATATATTAGTTTTGCCTATAGCAAGAGCTGCAAAAATGAATGATGTCGATGATTACAGTAATTATTATGCATGCTTGGTGCCATCGTTCTATTGTAAAAGATTATAATTTGATTCTAATATACATGGATAGACAGACACCAAAGGAACGTTAACTATGTGTCTACAACATAATACAAAAAGCTCACCAATTGCTACTACCCCTATTGTCTTATCGTACGAGCAAAACTGCGCAGTTACTATTTACAATTTATTCTATTACATCAAAATTCATCACATTACTTTTCACAATGAAATACATTACATATAGGCAACGTTTTAAAGCCACGCTTAAAGGTTTTTCGAAACAAATAATGTACAAACAAAATTCTCGTTTGGGAAACTGAGCTACTCTGCACTGCAGTTGGGTCAATCTATTTACACTGTAAGGAAACCTGTCTGTGACTGTGTCACGAGATTCCTAACATTGTACTTAACATTGCACATACGCTTCCGGTCTTTGCTGTTTTTTTATTTACGCATATAATTTGAACGTTCCGAACATATGTCTATATCTTCGTTTTGAATTGAAAGATCATTTTTGACATACGGATTTCCTGTTGCTGAATGAAAAATGCATTACTCTGCAACTATAATATAATGAATGACTGCATGTTCGAGTGTATCAATACAGTTTCATCGACATAGTAGCTCCAAATTTAGATTCTTTAGGGACATGCAGCTTTGAGCTATAAAACGATGAGAATCAGAGCTCTCATCATTTTTCTAATAAGTGAACATGTCAAATGCCAACTGTACACATGTACATTATGTAGAGAAATTCGAAGCGAGGCTAGGTTATAATAAATGAAAGAGTAATGAAAAATCATGACCGATAATTTTGAACAACTTTTTTGAAACAGTTCATTGTAAAAGCTCCATGCAGTCTGTTTTCACTGTTTGGTATTCATTTACTTATCCTATGCTTAATGATGCAGACGCACACCATTTTTTCGTGCCAACAAAATTAACCTTCAACTCCATCACATGAACGCATGCATGATGCATCATTATCCTTTCACAGAACTACAACTAGAAAAGAGCATGTGCCAATAGATAGATAGCAAAATTGAAAAATGTAAGTAATGAACATAGACAAGTAAATGTATATGTACATTTTATCTATATAAGCTTTTATCCCTAAGTAGCAATGCAGTTTTCGATCATTTCATCATGCATTAGAGTGCTATTGTCGATCCTTGTTGTTAAACATAAATTCTAACTTTTAACAAAGGTAGGTATAATCTAATGCATTGTGCAGCGCATTTAAAAAGTGATGCCCGATCCAATTATAAATTTGAGCCACGCCACGAAACTCAAATGAGAAGAGTGACAAGCCTTTGCTCAACACAATGTGATTTTTATCAGGAACAAACTAGTTATGCTGAGCTTAGTTCTCATTTTGTGCAATTACCATGCACCCAATCCCTACGCATAAAAATTAGTTTTATAGAATTACATTTGACTTCTACTAAAGTACGAAAAGGATAGAGGGTTTCTATTCTGATCGATGATCCTTTGACATTTCATAGGCCTAAGTAGTTTCAAAGAGCATTTGGCAATTTTAAATTTAACCATGTTTCCCCAACGGAGCAAAGTGTTGTGCATACAACGCTGTGTTTCTCGGAAGTAAATTTGCTTTGCGATACAGTCATAATGAGTGAAAAATGCTGTTTACTATTGACAATTAGTGACTGCCTATTGCCAGCCAGCACGTTACTTCATTCTCATGTGGAAGGAGTTATGTTAAGTGCTATACAAAATGTGTTGTTCTTTTAAACTTTATGTAAGAGAGATGCAATGGTATGGCACGATGTTTAGTGTTAGAAACATCGTTTGGTTTTTTTGCGTAAAAAAGGATCAAATTAAGCAGTTTGCTCTATACTAACTTTATATAGTAACAATATGCATGCTTACCGTTTTCACTATTCAGCATACGACTATACCAAAACTAAAATGAGTCATTATGCTATATGATAACATACCTTAACAGACGACTCAAATGTCAACTGCTAGCACGCGTGTTCTCCATAATAATGAGATAAACATGATGTATGGACCATAAAATATTACTTTTTTTCATCCTCTTAGTCATTATATCCATATGATCATGTACTTTATACGCACCAGAAACAGATTGTGAAGGTACTTTTACGGTTGACGATGTAGTAAAAGCATTTTTATGAATGGATATGGCTATGCCTACTCGTCGTAAATAAATAACACGTCAACTAGCGAATTGAGTAGTTGCTGACGTCGTTCCTTGTATTTTTATGAACCACATGGACCCAAAATGTGCTACATGCCGGGATCATTACTTAAATACTTACACACTTGTAAAAGATTACAATTATATTTACACTGTACATCGAGATCGAGCATCGACTTCATTTCATAAAAAAATATTGACTGTAATTAGAAGTGGATTATCATATCATCCATGCTCAGCCTCCCATTTGCCATTCCCAAGTTTATTAGCACGGTAGAGTTGGATGAAGCATCGGGAAAAGCAAACGGTGAGTTAAAGACTTCCTTTTGCACATTTTTTTTTACTGCCAACATTGTAAAACGTACAACACTGCAGAAGGGAGGATAATAGAAGTGGATTGTTTCTAAAGTAGAAGTTGCTAGAAGCACATGTGCAAGTATGCACTATAGCATGCTCCAAATGCGTGCCTAATTTGCAACTACTTACTACTACGTGTTGTCTCTAGTAAAGTAGTGAGTAGCTAGTGGCAGTGACGAAATGCATACAAGGAAGCTACACAATCAGAAGGGATCGACGCAAAAATTGTAAGTCTACCGTAATAAGCTCATCATCACATCATCATCGTATGATGTGAATTTTGACCAATGAGAAAGAATACCTCAACACACTATACATGAGTCGACATAGGAAAATGAGCTGTGTGTGTGTGGTTGCTGCAGTGACTTCACACAATTGTACACGTAAAAGCTTAATGTGATGAAACAACAATATAGTATGATGAGAATCATCCACAAATTCCAGGTACCTACACCCAGCATGCGGACTAATTTACTACCTTCGTTTTCGGCGTCTACTGGTTTACTCATTCATTTTATACTTAGCAGAGCACACTCTTTACAGCTTCTGTCCTATACTATTTATAAGACTTAGATATAGCAGTCAATGAGAACGAGCAGCCAGTTTAAGTGTTATCTGCCGCATGTATTATCTTCAGATTTGAATCATCAAATGGAACACCGGGGACCCGTATAAATACAATGTATGAAAGCTAATATGCATAATATATATATGCTCTTCTATATTATAAATTGTAAATTTTAAAGCTCAACGCTCGTAAAATTTGCCGTGCCGAAATACTTTGTTCCTATGTTGTATACTGGCAATTCCCTTGCCATGATCTACATTACTGTGAAATATTTTGTCTATCGCTAAAA
>JAANSM010005122.1:0-10455 GCA_036850725.1 Orchesella villosa | reverse complement strand
TCCGATGTGAATTGCATATATGTACCATGAAAAAACTGATAAGAAATATTGATGGACAGACGAAAGTTTACCTTTCTTAAAAGGAAAGGTAGTTGCATTTATCATCGTATACGAATATCTGCCCTATCACTTCTTCTAGTTTAATGTCGGAAACCAGAGACGTTACACACCATTCACTATCTGATGCTAACCAACGTACAGTTTTCTAATACTCATTTGTCATTTATCACAAATGCCAGAGATAGCAATGAATGAGGTGCACATTGTAAAACCGAGGCTAACGCTAATCCTTTCACTGATAAAGCTGAACTTTAAAACCCAATGGAAACCTGACTTACAGCTAAAGCTACAGCATCATAGTTTAACTGTCACTCTAAGACTATACAAAGGTCTTCATTTGAAGGAAAGGAAATCGGCTAGGTACAGAAATATTTAACTTTTAAGTACAGAAATTTACAGCATTGACCAACTGAAAGTTAATTACACGCAATTTGTTCCTAATATCCTGTTAATATCCCCTATTTCCGTCACAAATTGGGAAAAGTCCTTTGCCTTGCTCTTGACAAGAGTTTCCGTTTTTGAAATCATTGAGATTGGCAGCATGTGCTCTATATAAAATTAGTTCGGCCAAAATATTTTTGTGCATACGTACTACGTACGCTTGTCGTCATACAAATGTACGCACAGTCCACTTCACCTATCGGTGGAACCACCATAAATTAATTAATTTTTTCAAACAGCATGTAACATTTTCACATGTGCATGTGTTCAAAAGCTGAACAATTGGATCAGAGCCGAGAGGAAATTGGTGAAATCAAGTTTTAAAGAGCTTATATTCAATGTAATAGGAACGATGCAATGCAGTATACAGAAGTAATGTTAAGTCAAGAGTGTAATACACGTGTGCGCATGCATTTTTCTGTATGCAGTATGCAATAAAATGATCTGACTTCGTTTTGTTGTTGCAACTGCATTTTTACGTTTACATTGTTGGCTGTCCTATCACACCATGAACTAAAGAATAACACAATTATAATTCAGTGAAAACATATTTTGAGATAGGAAATACACATTGAAAGTGTAAAACGTGACCATGTTACTTATGATAACAATCCAAAAAGTCAATTTAACCCCCATGTAGACCGCTAATGAAGTCTATTAAAAAATATAAATTTTGATTTGTGAAGTTGGCTCAGTTATATAGAATCTTATCCTTCCCTATATATTGTATCTTTCAATTAAAGTATAATGAGCATAAAGTTAACCGCAGGAAGTGGCCATTAAACGTTTTTTTTTGTTTGATGCATATCTAGAGTAATCTTGTTGCAGACAAAACATAACTTGTTGATCACTTACACACAAATATCTTTCGCATTCTTTCAATTAGTAAAAACCCATGCGTTTAATAACTACTTTAAAAATCAGGTGTTGTGATTGTAATAAAATGGTGTGTTAGGTGATGAATGTCAATTAGCAGTAATCTTGTTATCACTTTGACAAATCAATTAGAAAGATTAATGAAATATTTCTCACCTGTTGCTGACGTCTCTGACGCATTGGAACTACTAAAATTGACTAGAAGAAAACAGACGATAATTGATTTAAATGTTGATCCAGTAAGAAAGGATCTGGGACAGTGTTTTGCACTGTGGCACCGGACAGTTCTCGTCTTCATCTTGTTTGTATCTCCAATTTGGCTTTGGTTACAGGAAATCCTTCTGTAAAATACATAAAAAATAGGATCATCAAAATATGCCGATTGCATTCTCTTACTAATGGCCATTCAATTATCATCCAATAGAAAAGCAGAGCAAGGTGAATAATAAATATATACAAAAAGAAATGAAGCAATTACGAATGATAGTTTGTAGCCACTACTTGTCATAAATCAAGAATTCGCATCGTTGCAACTCATGTTTGCTACTAACTGCTTGTTCCGAAACCGCCTGAAGGAAGTTGATTCTTTATGCATGCTTTCTAGCTTTGCGTAATCGAATTTTTCTTTCCATGCTTGATGCTCACCGTAGACCTTTGTTACAACTTTGGTACTTACATACTTACAAGAATCCCAGTAAATACAAAGTAGATTACGGAATATGGAGCATATCTTCTTATGACAGAATCGAACAATCAACCAAGCGCCTGGAAAAGCCAGTCAAACCAAAAGCATGAGAATTAGTTTTTCAAAAAAATC
Organism: Orchesella villosa; assembly: GCA_036850725.1. Classification (NCBI taxonomy): domain Eukaryota; kingdom Metazoa; phylum Arthropoda; class Collembola; order Entomobryomorpha; family Orchesellidae; genus Orchesella; species Orchesella villosa. The sequence goes on along the minus strand of JAANSM010005122.1, from coordinate 8,261 downwards.
CATTAGAGAAACTCAATAACCTCGATTGTCATGCATCATGCATCTGTTAACAGTAAGTATGCAAATCAGCAAAAAAGAGATGCACTGTCGGCAAATAATTCTTTAGGCACCAAAAAGATATTATAGCGGCTGAATGTGGAAAACATTCAGCATTATCATGGATAAAAACTAGTAGAATGTGTCCACATACTTGAAGCTTGTAAAGATTTGGAGTATCATGGTTTTATGGTCAGGAAAGAGAAATTGTGGGTTGGTGGGGCAGTAATTAGCTTATGTACTTGTTCTACATAATCAGTAGATTCTTCATGCTCTACACGTACAAGTTTATCCATGCACTTCAAGAACAAAACTGGATGAATATAAATGATAAGAATTTAAACAGACGAAAATGGAAAATTTTTATATTTTATTATAGGCCTAATCCCTACATCCATACCAATATTATGATCAACGTTAAATATCCTAGAATCAAGATTATTCTGGAATCTCTACTGGATTTGTATTTTGTATTATTCACATCACAAAGTTGTTATTTATAATATAAGAAAAACGCCTCAAATATTCAATATTGCACCAAAACCTTTCTTGTTCGATGTGTCCTTGTTAAAATATTTGGTGCCTCTAAAGATGAAAGACCCACATATGATTACTTATATTATCAAGCAATATTCACATAGTTAAATTTTTCTGAATCATTTTATTACTCAAATAACAACATTTAAAGGGAAGGTCTTACAACACTGAATCTAATGATGCACGAAAGAGCCCCATGTTATTTCTCTTTATTTCCTCATACGACATGGGAATTGAATTCCTTCGACATGTATGACATTTCAATATTTTAGCACCCGCATACGAACCACATTGGCCATATTCCAACATTCCATTCCGTTTGAAATCTCTTTACGGTATTTAGGTAATAATTCATATTCATTCGTACCTACTGTCAGTACAGTCCAAGAAAAGTTGTGTTGTGTTGTGGGGTGTGTTATGCAATCCATTTATTTGACAAATGACATAGGAAATATGTATTGCATTAGCATGGCTATGAAGAAAGGGAAAGCAAAAAATGTGTACGAAATTCCAATGAATGCAATTGTGCTTTATGTATAGTTCGTTACTTGACAAAGATGAATTGAAAATTGAAACAGATTCTTCCCTTCATCATCATCATCATCAGACCATCATCACATACGATATATTAGCGTACCCTTTGATTTTCATCTGATTACCAGTGATAAGATGAGAATTACAAGGTATTTCATATTTTCATTTCGACATCTCAGCAGGGCAATAACAAAAAAAGGTTCACATTTCGCATACCATTACATATTTTTCTTTTAGCATGTTAATATTATGCAAGGCATAAAAATATATGTACAAGCGACCAAAAATGAATTGGGAATTATTAATATTAATAACTCAATCTTGTTAGAAAAATATCATAAGCAATCAAGAACACAGTAACAGGGAAAAATTGTTTTAGCGCATAGCAAATCGAGTGGTTTTATGACAACGACAAGATGGTATGATTTACTGCGAAATTCTTGAACAACAAACCGCCAAGTATACTATACAAATACAAACAGAGAATCATTTCAGTCTTGGGATTCTTTTTTTATAGTACATCCGCATTGTTGAAATTGTCATACAACAAAAAAGTAAATCCTGAGCCAAAAATGGTGTCTTACGCAAATCAAACTCAAACAGTCTGGTCTGGTCGTATGCATTGATACATGGAATTCACATGTTGAAATCGTGCATGTACTGTGCCTCTCAAGAGGATTGTGTCCAACCGAACATAAAAACGAAAACGAAAGGAAGATACAATAGAACACACAGGAAAAGGGTACAAGAGACAACAGAGATAGATAATCTCAAAATATTTACAACCTGTGTAACTAGACACCAACAATAAAATCCCCTTTCAGATCTCTTCTAAGTCACAATAAGAGTAGGGAAAAAAGGGTCAGTTTTAGGGAAGACCCTCAACATCGGGAACAATATAATATTTTAGCTCCACTGAAATGGAAAGTTGTGTGCTCATGATGATTGTGTTGTCAGATTTGTTATTGTTAACCCATTCACAACAAAGATACATATTATTATATGCATGTATACCCTTTAAAACCACTTGACAAGATTGTAAAAAGGTGGATAAGGAGTTGAATCTCCATATATATATACTTAACTCCCAGAAGACGTAAAGTAAAAAGGGGAAACGAACAAAATTATTGACTAAAAATAAGGAGAAACTTATCTTGTCCTCCCTTTTTGTCACGATATTATTTATGCGATACGTTTCACTTGTATAGTCTTCCTATAAACTCACTCTCTTGAAACATGGCGATGTGATATGGTATCCGATAGCGCAATATGCGATGCTTAAAATCGTAGACTTGAAAAAGTAAGTTAAGAGATGGTTTTTGAAAACCATCCATCCTCAATCCAAGAGCAATTTTCCGTTTGCGTGTCTCCTTTGTTTTTCCTACTAGATGAGAATCTTCAATCCTTCTCTTCGCTTGTACATTAAAGATTTCCTTCCTGCATCGTACATCGCATATCATCACAAGACATCCTCCTTGCAAGATGCCGTGATCTGATTTGTCGTGCATCACAACATCGTCATATCACATATCATGATACCTTTTTATCCATCACACCGTATCATCATTTGTCTCATCTCTTGTACGTTTTAAAAAGTACAACCCATAGTTAATTGGTAACACAGTGACCTACATTCACTTTCCTACGGAAAGTTTAGAACCTTCTTGGTGGAGAAGAGTGCAAATTCGAGTGAACTATGCTGACCACTGTTTTCCTTGTTTGTCCCATTCCTCCTCCATCTCTCTCTTTTCCTCTATGTTTACACCTCCATCATTTTTAATTATTATCAGCCCCCATCAAAACTACTACGGAAGGATGAAGCTCAATATAAATTACTACATCTTCTTTTTTGAAAGTGAAGCGAATGAATATGAATGCAGAGCAACAAAGCTAATCTTACAGCCTTGACGGATGTGATGGGGTGATCCTCGTTATTGGATTAGTAATCAACATCTGTCTGACCATGACTTGTTACATGTATTTCATCATTATACAGCTCTGCAATCTACATATTATGCGTTGTTTTCTTGATCTCCTCTGATTTCAGTCACAATGTTTAGTTCAATAACTGGAAGAATGAGTTTGAGAAGAAAAGAGCTACCTTGGTCAGCCTTGAAATCTTGAATTGAATTATAAAATTGGCTACTGATATCATCATCATCATCATCAAATTTAGATTACAACATAATAGTGGTATGGTGATGGGATGAGAAAGAATCATAGTGTGGTGGTGGTGGTTGTAATCAAGCAAGTAGACAATGATAAAAATGAGTACTTCTTCCATTTTCAATGTCGCTTTTCGCTTTCAGCCATTAAATTCTCTTCTCATTGTCATTTTGGTCATCTGCTGCTGCGCTACATTTTGTCATCCATCCTATTATTTATATGCCTCTTTAGAATTCTACATGTACTTGATGATGTTATCAAGCGGTGCGGAATTCATCAGCATCTGTCTCTTAAAAATTCAACCCCTCTACTCTACATGATGATCGAATTTCACCTCAAAAGGCAATTGTTATACAACATGCTTAATTGTTCATCTTCTTTGGTCATGTAATCAAGTAATCATTTCAATCAATTCAGAGCAGTGAGTGGAAATAATGCATGTGGTGTGTAGAATGGCGAGAACATAAATTGACAATAGGAACACATTTCAATTACAGAACAATGCGCATGCTATGCTTATTGTTGAAATGATTCGTTGATTGTAGACTCTTTACAATTAGAGATCAGCTATTATATCATTTGCTCTCTAGCGTCTTCCTTAACCGATCAAGATCAGTAATTAATAATTTGAATACTGCACAATACACTATAATATAATAGCAATGGTATATCAAGAAAACAAGTCCACGCTCTTTATTCCACGAAACGGATTGTATAAGTTTTGACCTCTACTTCTACTTTTTGATCTTGCCTATTTCTATTGTCAGCGTCATGCCTGATTGACACGTAGATTAATTAAATTTGGTGAGGAGTATAATCATAATCATCTCTGTATAACGTCTCTCACACGCCAGAATTGAATAATTGTTAAATGGAATTAGAGATCAGCTATTATATCATTTGCTCTCTAGCGTCTTCCTTAACCGATCAAGATCAGTAATTAATAATTTGAATACTGCACAATACACTATAATATAACAGCAATTGTATATCGAGAAAACAAGTCCACGTTCTTTATTCCACGAAACAGATTGTATATGTTTTGACCTCTACTTCTACTTTTTGATCTTGCCTATTTCTATTGTCAGCGTCATGCCTGATTGACACGTAGATTAATTAAATTTGGTGAGGAGTATAATCATAATCATCTCTGTATAGCGTCTCTCACACGCCAGAATTGAATAATTGTTAAATGGAACACTGCTCCTGATGATTAGGATGACAATGTGATTGAATCATCATTCATGGCATACGATCATCTAAATCAGTGTGGAAAAACGTTTGTGAATGTAAACTTTTGACTTGGCTTTTGCCTTCACGCTTCATTTCACTTTTCTAAGGAATTTATCCCTTTCTACATGCTCATTGTTCTCGTTTTCTGATTTGTTCATCTCCCAGCTTATTTAGTTATGCTTCACTTTTGGCTTTTGCATCCTGTATCTTAAACTGACAAGCTGACTGCGACAACTGCAAGGATATTTCTCTCGACAAAAGGTGCATGGTGGAATGGGGAAGGTGCAAATCCCCAAACCCCAAATGTGAAATGTGATACAGATTTTTGAAGGTCTGACTAGGAAAAAGCCCTTTCAAACAATTAACCATTCAACTGTCACTTTTCATTCAGCATTAAGTAATGTTACGTATCACCAAACTTGATACAACGATGAATCTCTTTTTCTTTCGTGTGGTAAGATGATTATGTTACAGTTTTAGGTTCCCCCCTTTAACTTTTGAATCACTTCCTTGATCAACCTTGGAAAGAGAAGTTTTGGCTGATTGAGATGTCTCAATTTTTTAATCTGATCTTCAAAATAAATTACAACCTCCTTCCCATTGTCAATTGATGAAATTGAAAAAATCACCAGGATCAATAATTTTTTATCAATCAGCTCGCAGTATTAACTTGTATAACAAGGATGATAGGATCGGTTAAGTAATGACATTGAATTGGCGAGCGAATCGTGTTAAGATGTATTTTTATCAGTTGAGGAATTTCCCTTGTAGAAACTTTTTGCTCATATCATATTCGATATTGCGCCAAAGAGATCCTATTATATTTCTTTGCTTGGGGATAAGATGTGGATTAAAAGGTAGGCAGGTCGGCTAATAGCTTGTGTTACTTCTGGTGCCGCCTATTTTTGCTCTTGAATTTTTAACAGTGAAATATCTCACTTTTCAAGGGGAACTCAACACAACAGACGACAACGCACAGCTTTACAAAATTGCCATACACGGACTTGTTCTTTTGTGATAATGGAAATATTTTAGCGTTTGTATACAGCAATATTTTCAGGCAATTATGTCTATATACCATATGTACCACAATGAATTAAAGTGTCCACTTGATTGTATACCAACGAAACAACATTTTTTATAGACTGTAGACGAAAACTTGCTAAAAATCATAAATTATAAGAAGCTACTCATTTAAATTTTTGGGATGCACAACAAACGAGCTACTATATTGATAATGATTTTAAAAAATGAGAAAAATGTGATGAAAAAGTGTGCATAAATTAGTATAACTATACATATATGCATGCTACACAAGTTCACAATTCTTGCCTTTTCTCATACATATCAGGACTTTTGTGAACAGATCATTTCAATACCGTCTTCATTATGAGGTTTCGTTACTCACTTTTCGTCAGTCGCCAATCTCCATGCTTTGGGTGTGGTCATAATATTATAGAAGTTGGAAGTGGTCAGTAAGAGCAGGTGATACAAATAAAAATGTATGTAGATTGCAGATGGATTACTTTGAAGAGTCGTAGAAAAAATTAATCTCGTAAATATAAAATGGGATAATAGTGATCTTGATCTTTTAGGGATTGCAAAAAGGTATGAGCACATGGGGTGTAGCAGTAGGTATGCTCCGTATATAGACTCAATTTATGTCGGATTTTTATGTAGATTTGTGTGTTTTAGTAACAGCTTGAGCTATAAAGAGTGAAGAAATGTCGAATGATATGATATCAATACGATGAAAGAAACTCATATAATATATTCTTGACTCATAGCAAGCCAGGCAAGTTCTCTCTTGTTGGTATTGAAATTGTATTGCAAATTTCAACTCAAAGAGTGGCACTTGTATTCGAATGATACAAAAAGAACGTGAGGAGGAAGTAGGTATCCGTCTTGCAAAAAATAAATTTATTCTTTTATGCTTTCTTGTGAAGATTACTGTTTTAAGATATCTACGACTGTTTTGTGATGCTATATAATATGACCTCTTGCGCCATCCTTCATACTTGCTCCGTTTTACTATTTCTTAATTAAAAAGGTGTAGCATGAATCTAGTCACTCATTTATACATAGATAAATAGCAATATTAATTTACAAACAACAAATGACTTAAATATAAAAAATTAATCATCTCAAACTAGATATGTGTATATAAGTGTGAATATAAGCGACTTACTGTTTTCTGAGTTAACCGTTGAGAATAAATTTCTTTGAAATGATACGTGAAAAGTATCCTACGTCAACAAAAATGCTTAGTTAAGTCGCCTATCACTATCACACATAAGATAATATTGGTATGATATCAGGAGAATAAATATAATTTGAAATATGCAAATTTAATAGTTTATTTGAAGAGTCTAAAACGCTGAAAGTTGAAAACCAAATCTAACCGTAGCTGTAGTTATAGCCTATTAAAACGACACCAGGTGTAGTGCAGTAGCTTTATTTCCTATCTATATGCAAATCTTTACACCGCTTTATCATCATGGGTAATGTTACAGTTAGTTATTTTGAGAATTTATACTGCAGCAAAAGGTAGCAGAATATAACCGCAATTTTATGGTCAAATATACTTGACTGAAATTGCTCTCGTCGGAATATTTACGGTGTGGTTTTCATACAGTTGATTTGATGAAAGGTTTTTAGAAACTGTCGAAAGCAAAATACAATTTCTCCATTTCTCATTATAGTAACTCCTGTGTCTGTCTGCCACATTTATTGGTGCAGTTAGTATAAAGCATGTGGGAAATGCAGATTTTTTGCATTAAGGTAAATTTTGAAATTTAACACAAAACGCAACGAACTCCTGGTTGACGGTAACAAATAAGATTTACAAAAGGACTTGCATTTTAGAAATACTCTTATTTAATAAAACCAAAACTTTTGCTCAAGAGTTGAGACAGATCTAAGAGTATAGAAGAAGGATATTTCTTGAGAATGAATCGAACAATGCAACGCATTTAACTGTATTGAAAGTACACATCTCCCGTTTTTAAATCACGCCAAACCCATCACACATATATGTCATGTCATCTTCTAACCTGAACTATGCAACGTCACATTACGATTGCATCGTTATAAGTACATTTACAAAAACACTTTTTTTATTTCGCTTCCGTCATCTCATTTAATTGCAAATACAGCACAGTGTCACAAAAAAAGAGGTATTCACATGTCATCAACAGTAAACCAGAATGGTAGTAATTGTTATTTGCATTTCCTCTTCTTTATTGAGTTGGGCACATTTTTTTCTCTCTCCTTTCCTTAGTAATTGTTACCGTTGTTGAAATGGAATCGTCAGCAACTGTAACGGAATTAGTTTTTCTTTCTCTTCTATTTTGAATGTAACGAAACGAACAAGATGAATGACTCTCTTGAAGATACTTGAGAGCGATAAAAGTGGAATTGAATAACAGAATGGATTTATTATGCAAAAAAAACGCAAAGTTAAAGATGCTCTTAAACAGACACAGACATAACAAAAGTCATCATTGTTACGACTTAGAGAGATATACTACATATCCACCATATTATGCAGACATTGGCCAAACCAGTAACCAGCAATGAAATTAGATGAAAGGGAAAGAGAGTATGAAGAAGAAGAATATAGTTCTGTCATCAAAATTTCAAATTACAAAAATGCAGATATGCAAAGAATGCGCCGAAAATAATTTGCTGTCGCTTGTACACTACCTAACTACACATCATGTGGTCGAATATAGATGACTAGTTAAATAAAGAAA
>JAANSM010005121.1:0-10456 GCA_036850725.1 Orchesella villosa | reverse complement strand
TATTTATAATAATACAATTATATAATTATAATACAATTTATTCTATTTTCATGTTTTATTGATTTGGTTTTGGGTTCATTTCATGACTTCAAAGTTTACCAAACGGGACTTGCAAGTATTAGCAAGTATTAGCAAGTACTTGTAAAGAATTGATGCCACTCTTGTTTGCGCTTGAAACTTGCAGCCGTAAAATGTTTTCGACTTGCTTACTTGCGCTTGCAAGTATTTGCAAGTGCAAGTATTTTTCTCCCATCTCTACTTCAGGGAGATGAATATGTGACTGACGAGGAGTGAATTGTGACTTACTTCCACTTAAATAAAAACTTCTTTTAGAATATATCCCTTGTTGTTGTTATACTCAGTGATCAGCTCATGGTTAATGGTGTATGGAGAAACTGGACTCCAAACTCCAACTCCAAGATGAATACAGTCACGGTTATGAATACATGCAAGGACAAAGGATGAAGGAGTGGATCCATTTGCTGAGCTCGAAAAAAACACTTCTGCTTCCACTTACCATCTTTACTCAGTTACGCATCATTTGTCATTTGCTTTCAACTTCCAGGTTCCAACCACGGACAACGGACAACTGACAACGGATTAAAGAATTGATTGTATATTGTTGGATTCCATTTCCGAGAAGAATACATGACTGACAACTGATGACACATGGCCAGTAAGTCGTCAGTAAACAAAAGATGGAAGTGAAACCAGAGGAGAAAACAGGAGTGCAAGTTCAGGAAGCCAGTCACCAGTCACGCAGATAATATTGAAGAGGAGGAACATGATTCTGTTGGTTCATCAAGACCTGTTCCAGTTCTGCCACCAGAGGTATTTTATTACCCATTTAAAATTAATTGCGAATTTTGCATATCATTCATCATTAACTTAACCTGTATCTGTATCCCTTCGTTCCTAATTATTGAAGGCAATCGATCAAATACTCAATACTCTGCTGATACTTATACTGCAAAAGGGTGTAATTAGTTGTTAGTACTATTATTTTTCACAATAGGAATAAATAAAATCGCAATTCTTTGAAATCTTCAGATATGAGCTCGTATCTTTGAATTCTGCAGTACTAGAAATGCTCTTATGGCGGTGATGACAACATGCAAGCAGTGGAACCGTTTGGCGAGCTCGAAAAAGACGACAGTTTTACTTCCTCTTGTAAGGGTCAAGGGTTCAATATCAACCCTGTATTTGTATTAAATAAATATATTCAGTCGCTCATTGTTTTCGTAATAATTGTATTTCATGTTATTATCTTCTTGTTTGTGCTGCAGGTGCTTCCATTTGTGATTGAGCATCTACAGAAGGATGATATTCTTGTGTGAGAATCAACAAAGATTCAAAGAATGTTGTTGACAATACATTAGGGAAAGTCTGGAATTGTTCAGAAGAAACTTATAAAGCCCAGCTAGAGAATCCTAGACGTCGGCATTGGGTTGAATTAATTCGTGAAATTGGCGAAATTCATTTCAAATACTTCCTTTACATGATTGAAGATATGGAGGAGCTACGAAGTTGTCTTGATCTAGACAACAAAACTGACCCAGAATACAATCCATTTCTGTTAAGGAGTATCAGAACAATCAGCTGCTGTGCTGGTTGTGACCCCCCTACAGGATCAATCTTTGATGAAGTCGATAGAGAATATCGAGCCCTCCATGCTTTGGTTTCCGAGTATGGAAAACATGTTTGGACGTTTAATGTCCATCTTGTTAATGCCTGGAAGTCACAATTTCTCCGACAAGGAATTGTGAAGTTGTTCACTTATCTCATGCACCTACCCAATTTGCAAACATTGGTGATCAGTATCAGAGATGTTGACCCTTTAGGTGGTACTACACTGTCTGATTTCGTAGAAGGGTGTACTCAACTATTGGTTCCGAAACTTGAGAAGCTAGTCCACTTGAACGTAATTGAAATTAAGGCGGACATTCTGGCCACCGAATTAATCCGACATTACAAAAACCAACTAACAACATTTAAGTGCCATGGGCGATGGTTCGAGACTTTGGATCGTATTCAAGAATTGAAGTATTTATTTCCGAACCTCACGACGTATGTAGTGGATAACGGCGACGACGAGCTCTTTTCATGCATGTTAAATAAAGTAGCACAAGTTAACTGGCCTTTGGAAGTTCTGGAGATTAGTTCCACAGGTCTGATTTCTCTAGAAGGAGAAGCAGTAGAGGCAGTGGAGGTGTTGCGANTTCTGGAGATTAGTTCCACAGGTCTGATTTCTCTAGAAGGAGAAGCAGTAGAGGCAGTGGAGGTGTTGCGAGCAGTATGTAACTTTAGAGAAACGCTCATTGAGCTCGAGTTGTTTTTGGAAATGCTTATGATAGACTGGGAGAAGTCAGATATTTGTGATACCGACAATTGTAAGTTTCAAGTGTTTCCGAAGCTGAATAAGTTGACTACTTGGTGGGAGAACACGGACGTTTACTGGTTCTGGAATTGGGTTCAGTGTGCCTGCATGCAGGTGCAGGAAATCGTGTTTTGGAGCGATCAGTTTACTAACATTGAAAGAGAAGCAGCAAAGGCTATGTTTGGGAAAATGTCTAAGTTACAAAAGGTTGTGTTTTTGTACGATCCGGAACCAGACCCAGATAATGAGAATGATCAGCGTCCGGCGCTGAAAGCAACTGTTTCAAGACCTTCGACGACCTAATAGTTTGGTTACTATATTTATATCATTAGTATAATGAAGATGAAATAACTTGTATTGTTCCGTACAAAATGTTCTAAAATTAATGCATTCTAACTAATTTACTTTATTTATTGTCAAATAAAAGTTAAATGAAACAAGTTGTATAACAATAACATGGCACGGTTGACGGTTTCTCTACACATCCTATTATTTCGGTTTCATAGTTGTATTGCGTCATGGATCACATTTATATACATACTAATTACACAGCACATATTCTTATAATATTTTTCTGTAAGATATGTCATTTCCGACTTGCGTCCGTTGTTTTCCGTGTCTTCACTTTCTCAAATACCGTTGATTAACAACTTCAATCTGTCTCATTTACTGGGCAATGATCTGATTAGCATTTTGCAAGCGGACTCCCAAACGTACTTTTTCGGGCACCCTATGTTGTCTCTGGGTGACCAAATTTTGACTGTGCACCCTGACTGCCAAGCGGAGTCATCATCGAAAACATGTCGCATGGAACTCACCCCCTAAAAATGTAATTTATGGGCAGATCTCGATGAGTCGATCATTTTTCGTCGCAACCATTTTTTAGCGCCATATATATACATCTTGTTGAATGCAAATTACGGAACTGATTGATGAATGGCGAATGACTCAAAACTCTCAAAATGTTACATCATCTTTCAACAAAAAAAATGCTTTTTACACAGATGACAGAGACAACCGAGAACCTGTGACTTGCTTACAGATACAGACAGATGACAGAGGGAGGGTGGAGTGTCGCGTTTACGAATTTTGAACACAACTTAAAACTTCTTGAATCTTATCGTTAACTGTTAATCTTATTTAAGTCAATCATCATTAGTGTGATTCTAAAAATGAATACTCAGGATGAGTTGTTTCGTGCTTACCTTAAGTACCAAGGTGAGCGAGTGAAACAGCTGAGGACAGATGCGAGAGTGTCGGATTATCAGGTAGTCAGGCATCATCATTTTGTCATTATGGTCATAATTATCAAATATCGAAATATTCATCATAATCATTCATGGGTGGTGGGTGATGGTCAGATTATCTGTTATCAGATGCATCAGCCTCATTATTATAAATTGTGAATATCAAACGCAACCAAAAGTTGTACTAACAACTAACCATTAATGATTATCAACCATGTTTGATGTTCTGTTATCATCTGTTCCAAAACTGAAAATGATTCGAAAATTTGTTGGTGTTTTCTTCCAAATGCCACGTGTGACACGCCGAATGATGTCAACCCGTAAGTTGAGACAGGAAGAAATGGAGTTGGAGCGAGGGAAAGAGAAGGAACGCGTCCGACGCGGAGTTTTGTCTGAATCATCAGTGTACTCATCAGTAAATAGTAATGTTCTACTGAAGGTACCAAAGGTACGTGAGTAGATTTCAACTAACGATTTCATTATTTACGATAAATATTGTAATTTTTGTTCCAATCATTGATCATGAGCTAGGTCCTGATCTGATTTTTATTGATTGTCAATTGTATTCTCAATGACAGGGAACTAGAGATTTCAACGCTTCCCAAATGCGTCTTCGTTCCGAAGTGTTGGCCAAGGTCACCAAGATATTTGAACAGCACGGAGCAGGTCAAATGGACACTCCAGTTTTTGAGCGAAAGGATATTCTGACTGGGAAATATGGGGATGATTCCAAACTGATTTATGATTTGAAGGATCAAGGAGGTGAGATTCTTAGCTTACGCTACGACCTCACTGTCCCCTTTGCTCGCCACTTGGCGGAGAACAAGATCAGCTCTATTAAGCGTTACCAGATTGCTAAAGTGTATCGCCGCGATAACCCTGCCATGGGAAAAGGACGTTATCGGGAGTTCTATCAGTGTGTAAGGATCATATAAATTAATTTTTCTCTTATGTCATGTGTATCGCAAATTATGTGATTTATGATTTGGACTCTTGCATCAGGATTTTGACATAGCTGGCCAATATGATTCAATGATCCCAGATGCTGAATGTGTAAAAATTCTTGACGAAATCTTGAGCAGCCTCAACATTGGACCGTTCGTGATCAAGATTAATCACCGGAAGATTCTTGACGGAATTTTTGAAGTGGCTGGGATTTCTCCCGAGTTATTCCGCAGTGTTTCATCCACTATTGACAAGTTGGACAAAACAGAATGGCAGGAAGTAGCGGATGAGCTAAGAACCTTGAGGGGTTTGACTGAAGATCAGATATCTACAATCGCTGGATTTGTCAGGATCAATGGATCCCTTCTAAAAGTGCTGAATATATTAATGACCAACACAAATTCCCAAACTAACTTGATGAATAGTTCCACAGCAAGAGAAGGGATTGACAGTATGTTACTGCTGCTAAAACTTCTTCAATCGCTGGAAATGCAAGAGTCTCGTGTGGTTTTTGACCTTAGCCTTGCTCGAGGTCTGGATTATTATACTGGAGTGATTTATGAGGCTGTCATCTCAAAACCATCAGGTTCAGAAGACGATTCTGTTGGAGTTGGAAGCATAGCTGGTGGAGGGCGGTATGATAACCTTGTTGGAATGTTTGATCCTAACAACCGACAAGTACCTTGTGTTGGGGTGTCCATTGGGGTGGAGAGAATATTCAGCATTCTGGAACAGAAACGTCTTAGCTCAATGAAACCAGTTGATGTGCAAGTGTATGTTGCTAGTGCTCAAAAGGAAATGGCTGAGGAAAGATTGAGATTGGTGGGGATTTTATGGGATGCTGGAATCAAAGCTGAAGTGTCCTACAAACCGAATCCCAAACTACTTCAGCAACTTCAATATTGCGAAGACAATGAGATACCGTGGGCCGTCTTGACAGGAGCGGATGAAATGACGAGGGAAGTCGTCAGGTTAAGAAATGTGAAGAACCGAAAGGAAGTGGAAGTGGGGCAGGATGAGATGGTGGAGGAGTTAAGGAAACGTCTAGGTCTAGTCTAGAGTTGAGAGTGGTGTGAAGATAAGTATAAATTCAGATTCAAAAGTCGAATATTATGATATTTAGGCAAGTTAATCCAAAATTTAATCAGTAAGAATTTATTTATACGTAGAAGGAATAACAAAAAAAACTTTCATTATTTCACTTTCATTTTGACTTCAGCTTTCTTTTCCTCTCTAGTCTCTTCTTTTACCAAGAAGCCAATAATTTCTTCAAGTTGCTTGGAACTCATGTCGATATTCTCCCGCCCGATTACCTCCAGTACCTGCAAAAAAGGTAATTGGTTACTATCCCTAATATTAATATTTAAATAATAATCTTGAACCGTATTTATATCGTGTTCTTCTTCTTTTATACCTTCCGAAGATCATCAAGCTCAATCTTGCCATCACTGTCATCATCAAGTTTAGAGAAGACAGCAGCGATCCTTGCCAGTTTCTCCGGGTCTTTTACATCCTTGAGCATTCGCACAGCTTCCATTAACTCTTCAGTTGCCACCAGTTGTTTCCTATTATGTTTTATGTTACAGTATTATTTATGTCAAATCAAAAACCTAATTAAAATTATGTTTGTAGACTGTCGTTTATTAAAAATTTGATAATTTTGTGAATTACTTGTATTGGCTTTTCGTTTCTTCCACGTCCACAGTAGTAACACTCTCCTCTAGCTTGGAAACCATGTCATTTAACGTATTTGAAAAGCCGACGTGCACCTTTGGATTCTTTTACCTGCGACAATAATTATTAATTGGTTAGGAAAAACTAAACTCTTTTAAGTTTATATTTGTATAGAGTAATTCTTAAAACAACCTGAAGTTTCAAATCTTCAGCTTTGTCTGTCACTTGTTCCAGTTTTTCAACACCCTCCTTGTACTCGCATATTTCCTCCTTCAAATCTTGAAGCTCTTCCCTTTCAAACATCAATTTTTCATTTCTTAGCATCCCGATTGCGTATTCAATTGCTACAAAATCATCTGTCGTAATTGTATCCTGACCATATCCATGAAATTGGCAATGAATCACAATGAATGACAATCAAATCACCAGTTAAAGTTAAATGTTTAACTCCATAAGAATTTTGACATAAATTACATCAGGAGTCGGCAACGGTAGGCTTTTCCGCATGAGCACTCTGTTTACAACACTTACTACACGGAGTCATCATCATCATGAGGAAAGTAAGCGTTAGGGGCAAGGTGAGTAGCAAACGGTGGCACATCAGGTCTTGATTTTACAGGTGTTGGTCCAACAAATTCTGGCTCCGGTGGTGGGTGGCTTCACCTCTTCCTTTTCCTTCTTGAGAGAGCAAGACCCCAAATTTGGGGTCCAACTCGAGGACCCCAAATTTGGGGTCTGAGAACTGACTGATCTATGCATCATGATTATCAATGTTATCAGTTATCATGGTTTGATCATTCTATCTTCATTTGAGAACAAAGCAAGGGAAATAGAAAATTGGCCTCTCTTTTCAAATGATTTTCTATATTTACTTAATGAATCATTGAGTGAATGCGCCAATTCAAAGCTTGTCATGCAATGGTGCATGGATGAACAAGTAGAAAATTCGTTTTGTTTCGTTTGCGATCGGCGATCTTGATCTGTAAAATTCACATTGATGATCGTTGTTTGTGGTTGAAATTGGTTCAAGCACGGTATAAGATTATTGATTGTTAAACCGTGGTCGTGGTTCAAGTGAGTTGGTTGTCTTTGTTTGCTGTTACCAGACACCAGATTTGGATCCAATCTTGGCACTTGGATGTGCATCCAGCATTTCAAAATCGTAGATTATTGATTAATTATTGTCAATTGTTGTAGTTTTGAATTTACGAAACTTCAGGTTGTCACTCTGATCTGATAGTGAAATGACCTCTGCCTCTGCTGCTACTAATTGCTAATTGAATTGATTTTGATACTTACAATCAACAGTAAATTCGGGGTTGGTAGCCAGACGGAAGTAAAAGTCCTACCATTGACCATCTTTCATCTTTACTTTACGCAATTACGCATCATTTGCTCCAACCAGGGACAACTGACCACGGATTAAAGAATTGATTGTATCGTTGGCTTCCATTTCCTAAAAGAATACATGACTGATGATACATGGTCAGTCAGTTAGTCGTCAGTTAACCAAAAATGGAAGTGAAACCAGAGGAGAATACAGGAGTGCAAGTTCAGGAAGCCAGTCACGCAGATAATATTGAAGAGGAGGAACATGATTCTGTTGGTTCATCAAGACCTGTTCCAGTTCTGCCACCAGAGGTATTGTATCACCCATTTATGATTTACAATTGCGAATTTTGCGTATAATTAACTTGTATATCCCTTCGTTCCAGATTATTGATTGAAGGCAATCGATACTCAATACTGCGGGGGTCGGGAAAGTTACCCAGCATGCATGACAGCGCTGCTGTCGGGATTTAAGGGGTCTTGAATTTGAAAAGTCGGGATTTCGTTTAGTGTTAGAATTTTTTTCGAACATTTTAGTGTTTCCCGAACAATTTTTCGAAGTTTTTAGTGTTTTCGAGAATTTTCCGGAAATGTTTAGTGTTTTTCGAGAATTTTTTGTCGGGATTTCTGACTTCCTGATGGAAGTTGGGATTTCGGGAATTTTTTGCTGGCAGACGTTTTGTAACTTTCCCGACCCTCGCAATACTGTGATACTTATACTACAAATGGGGGCAATTAGTTGTTAGTACGATTATTTTTTTACGATGATTTTCACAGTAAGAATAAATAAAATCTAATTCTTTGAAATCTTTAGATATGGGCTCGTATCTTTGATATTCTGCAGTACTAGAAATGATGTTATTGCGGTGATGACAACATGCAAGCAGTGGAACCGTTTGGCGAGCTCGAAAAAGACGACAGTTTTACTTCCTCTTGTAAGGATCAAGGGTTCAATCAATATCAACGCTGTATTTCTAATAATATTCAGTCGCTCATTGTTTTCGTAATAATTGTGTTTCATGTTATCTTCTTGATTGTGCTGCAGGTGCTTCCATTTGTGATTGAGCGTTTACAGAAGGCTGATATTCTTGCGTGCCGGAGAATCAACAAAGATTCAAAGAATGTTGTTGACAACACATTAGCGAAAGTCTGGAATTGTTCAGAAGAAACTTATGAAACCCAGCTAGAGAATCCTAGACGTCTACATTGGGATGAATTAATTCGGGAAATTGACGAAATTCATTTCAAATACTTCCTTTACTTAAGTGAAGATATGGAGGAGCTACGAAGTCGTATTGATCTAGACAACCAAACTGACCCAGAATACAATCCATTTCTGTTAAGAAGTATTAGAACAATAAGCTGCTGTTCTGGTTGTGACCCCCCTACAGGATCAATGTTTGATGAAGTCGATGAAGACTATCGAGCCCTCCATGCTTTGGTTTCCGAGTATGGAAAACATGTTTGGAGCTTTAATGTCCATCTTCTTAATGCGTGGAAGCCACAATTTCTCCGACAAGGAATTGTGAAGTTGTTCACTCAACTCATGCACCTACCCAATTTGAAAACATTGGTGATCAGTATCCGGGATGTTGACCCTTTAGGTGGTACTACACTGTCCGATTTCGTAGAAGGGTGTACTGAATTATTGGTTCCGAAACTTGAGAAGCTAGTCCACTTGAACGTAGTTGAAATTAAGGCGGACATTCTGGCCACCGAATTAATCCGACATTACAAGAACCAACTAACAACATTTAAGTGCCATGGCCGATGGTTCGAGACTGTGGATTGTGTTCAAGAATTGAAATCTTTGTTACCGAACCTCACGAAACTTGTAGTGGATAACGGCGATGACGATCTCTGTCCATGCGTGTTATATAAAGTAGCACAAGTTAACTGGCCTTTGGAAGTTCTGAAGATTAGGTCCACAGGACAGCTTTCTCTAGAAGGAGAAGGAGTAGAGGCAGTGGAGGTGTTGCGAGCAGTATGTAACTTTAGAGAAACGCTAATTGAGCTCGTGTTGTTTTTGGATATGAAAGACTGTGAGGAGTCAGATATTTGTGATACCATGAATTGTATCTTTCAAGTGTTTCCGAAGCTGAATATGTTGACTACTTGGTGGGAGAACAAAGACGTTGACTGGTTCTGGAATTGGGTTCAGTCTGCCTGCAAGCAGTTGCATGAAATCGAGTTTTGGAGCTACCAGTTTACTAATATTGAAAGGGAAGCAGCAAAGGCTATGTTTGGGAAAATGTCTAAGCTACAAAAGGTTGTGTTTTGGTACTACCCGGATCCGGACCCAGGTAATGAGAATGATCAGCGTCCGACTCCGGCGCAGAAAGCAACTGTTTCAAGACCTTCGACGACCTAATAGTTTGGTTACTATATTTATATCATTACTATAATGAAGATGAAATAACTTGTATTGTTCCTTACAAACTGTTCTAAAATTAATGCATTCTAACTGAACTTTATTTATTTTCAAATAAAAGTTAATGAAACAAGTTGTATAACTATAAAATGGCACAGTTTCTCTACATACAACATATTACACACCCTATAATTATCAGTTTCAGAATAGTATTGCGTCATGTCATGGATCACATATATATACAATTAATTACATAATACATATTCTTAAAATACTCTTAAATTATTATTATGGAAGAAAAGTCATGATCGAAATTCGAATCGCATCCGTTGTTTTACGTGTCTACTGTCTACACTTTCTCAATCCCCACCACCCATTTATAATCAATGATTGATTATCAACTTCAATCTGTCTCATACTGGGGTGTGCAGTGCAATTGTTGTTCAGAGCAATCTGTTCTGAAGTATTGCCAATGATCTGATTAGCCATCATTTTGCAAGCGGACTTCCAAAA
>JAANSM010005120.1:0-10457 GCA_036850725.1 Orchesella villosa | reverse complement strand
GCACGCATTAACCCAGAAATTTCAAAGCCGAAAGAAATTGAATCCCCTATATAATATATTTCTGAGTACAAGGACAAGACAAACAAGGTACTTGAACATACTTTAAGTAAGTCTGTGTATAGATCATAAGGTTGGAATTGGAAGTTCAATAAACCCATGCCCCAGTTTGGTATTCGTTTGTGTTTATAAAACAGTTGTATTTTCATTCCAAATGAACTCCAATTAATAACCAGTTTAAGTTTTTACAACACGAAGAGTGAAACGCAATGAGTAAAAGATTACACACGACTTTATAAAAAAGAAATAGAAAGTGCATTGCATGTGCCTTCAGCTGCAAGTTCTTGATCAATTATTAGCCTGGCATTGGATTGCACGCAAGCCACATGATAAAAATAGCAGGTTTACTCACAAACAATCAAAGTTTGAGCCTACAATTTGGTGAAAGACGTAAGGATACATTATTTTCGCGCCTGGCTACCGAGATAAGAGGCACTAGAACGTTTCACTTCATCCTTTCAAAGATTCACTTCCCATTTATTCGACTGTCGCTTCCCTACTTTTTTCCCTTAGATTTTATTGGTTTGTTTGCAATATCAAGAGCAAAAAAAAGTATGAGAAAAAGAGCCGACTCCCAATCAGATCTATTTAATTTTTTTCATGGTAGTAGCTCTGGTAAACGTTACATACATATGGGGGGGATAGGTTATTGGTACCGGCCATTTGAGTGTCACTATGATAGCTTCCGTGTGCTATATGACTATATTGGCCAAGTTTATGTGAGAGATCGTTTGCGTTTGAAATGTTTGAATTCCCTTTATATATATATGTAGGTATCACAATATTATAGCTTTAGCTGTGTGACTCCCTGATCAAACTTTTTCTCCTACCGTTTCATCTCCCCACTTAAAAGTAAGTGGATAAGGACAACACCCGAGTTTTAGAACTTGGATATATAAGCATAAGATTCGTTGGCTGTGTGACACTTCTTTTGCCCGTCACATGTTCAAATCGTTCCGAAGATAAACTTGTGGATTTATATTGAGTGATATATACCAACAATAAAGTAGCACTACATATTGCTGCCGACACCACCACCGCCGCCATGCACACTTGACTTCGCCTGTATTTGGCCTTTCCTTTTGGCCAGGATAGTTTTGTAGTAAAGCTGCATTTTCGTGAATGTTGATATTTCAAAAGCTAAAATATTTTATATATGTGGATTCTTCCTTTTTTTCATGGCAATAAACATGATTATATATTAACAAATGCATATACAAGCATATATAAAGGGTTACCTTTATTGATATTGGCATCGGAAGATTGGAGATGTGCACTCCCGTTTTGCGTCACAGTGTTATTTAAGACAGCAGAAGCAGCCTCTTTGCTGACTCCGCATCCCATGGCCACATTTGTTTTCTTAACTTCCGAGTCATACAAGTTCCATGCAACATGAAATAGATAAGAATTTTTCACACGTATATATGGAAATCACTAGATTTGTTGGTCGTTCCTTGGTGAAAATTCAGCACGATACGAGACACGATAGTTTATCGAAGACGGAGAGTATGGGAGCTAGCGAGTTTTTTATCACAAAGATTTACAATCTTATTTTAAATGGAAGAGAATGACAATGTCGACGAAGGCTATAATGAAGATGCTTCAAGTAAAAGTTTGTTCTCTCTCTCTCCTTCAAAACTGCTCCTCTTCTGAAGCTACTATTGATTTTGTCTACGTAGACGAGAATTGGAAAACTCTTAAATTTGAAATTTATGATGAAGCAATGTTCTTCTTCCAAATTTTACTCCATTAGAAGTCAGTATAACACATATTATGAAGTTTAGGCTGGGAGCAAGGTTGCTGAAATTGTTCCTGAGCATCAAAACAATATGACATTTTAATCTTCGTTTATCGGATGAGACTTTTATTGACGCGAAGTTTTTACGGAAGGAAAAAGTTTGGTTGTAAAACGGACGAAAGTTATAAGCATCCAAAAATTGCTTTTTGTTTAATCAGGTACATATAGTAAAATGTTAGGTTTACGAGCTTTTTATACTATTGTCATCTGTGTTTCTCAACATTAGAAAAAGTTATAATTCTATGATCAGAATACCAACTGGTAATTATCGGATCTTGTCTTAATGGCACAAAAAACTTTTAGTAGAGCGGGATGGATATATAAAACATCTCCGTTCAACCTTAATATCTGAATATGATCAAGCCAAAATCGAAGTCAGATGTGGGATGGAGACTCCAGGACGGGATTCTTCCAATAATAAGAAGGCAATATGCATAAATCTGTCTCGCTCAGAGAAAGGAGCACAAAGGAGGACGTGTGTTGTATTATGCATACAGCGATTAGCAGCAGTAGGCAGTTTTGTTGCTGGCATTGGAGAAAAAGGAAAAGGAAACTCGACGATTGATAGAACTTCTTCGAGTTGGTTGATTGTGAAGCTTTCTCTTTGTTTTAATGTTTGCCATCTTTTCAAATCTGTTCTTTATATACCAGACTTCTTGTTCTCCTTCTGGTAAAGTTCTAGCAAAAGATATGTTTTGAAGGTACACACTTACTTGAAAAGAAAAGCTTCGAGTTGCCAACAACAGGAAGATGGAATGCGTTGTTTTGTTGGTAATTAATTCATTTTGTGTTCTAACTCCGTTATATATATGTAGATAGTAATTAGGAGGAGTCACACGTGTTCAAGTTGTTCTAGATTCTTTCTTCCAAGCTTCCAAGGATCTACATAATATTGTTGAGTATGTAATTAGACTGCAATCATCCTTTGTTTTGTGCAATTTTTAGAAGCTACAACCACGACCACTTCTTTCTCCTTTTAAAAGGAACCAAGTTTACCGCACGTAATTAATGTAAGGGGAGCTTTCCTTTTAGAAACTTCATGGAGGCACTTCGTGTGAATTTTAATGTTTGAATGGGTAGACACAAATAGTACATGAGTTGTGAACCTTTTTTTGGTTTGCCACTTTATTTATTCAAATGATTTATCCATAAGGTATCATTGGTCACTGAGTAACTTTTACGAGTTATTTACGAACTAAACTTTACTCTAGAATAGATATAAAGATGTGATAGAATTTCATTAATAAAACATGAGTGAAACCACGTTCAAAAGCTTAGGGAAAAAAATTCCAGTTTGTATCTTGTGTTTCAGCTTCTTATATAAGGAATTTCACTTTGATTCGTACGTTGTGTTGTGAATCTTCAATTATATTTTCTGTTGAGTTTTCATTCAAAAGTTTTCATGTCTTTTCTTCTGATCTAAATTCTCGCATACTTTCACTGGAACGACCAACAACGAACTAATGATGCAATTTGTTTTAGCGGGACACCAAACAAACAGCAGAGAGAACTTTCACCTGCAGTCAGTGGCCTTTTGGATATTAATGTCCATTTCCTTCATGAAGTACTAGACTGTTTTTTTCAAAACTCCAAAATACACTTTAGACATGCATGCATATAGGTACCTATATGCATACACACATGAGTGCATATTTAATCGGCTTTATATGAGGTTGTTGCTTTATGCATGTACATAACTTAAAGTGATTGATTGCAATGGTGGATTATTGCCACACTTCAATTTTCAAGAGCTACTTTAACAACGGTTTGGAACTTAATAGTGATCGAAATACTTTTACAACAAGAGTTCTCTAGATCCAAAAGGCTTACATTTTTACGATATGCTCAAGTATTTAGTATATTGTATTGGCTATAAAATGTATAGAATGGAAAAGAGGAGTGGATGACCGGCACAACATCACCATATATACTGAAAATAGGAAATGAGTGCTTTTATAATACGGTGAATAATGTAATAAAGTAGCTTTGTATAAACACAGAATTTCTTCTTCTATGCATACAAAGATTCTTGAAAAGGAGCTTAAAATTGTATGTTGCGAGTAATATTACGTATTACTTATGTGCATGCGTTAACGTGTGCTTATCTGAAAAAACCACACTGAGTTATAGCTCAGCATGTAGGTAGTACTATATCGATACGACTTAAGACTAAAAGTAAGCATCATGAAGAAAACGTTTTACCTAATAGCAATAAAAGAAACTGTATATTTATATTCATATTGCGTCGACATACACAGAGACGTTTTATAGTGAAAATTTTATGAGCCAACACAATAGTGCAATATGGTGGTTGACCGTATGACCATACATACCATTCGTTGCGTTCTGAAATTGACATGTTGGGTAAGAAATTCCATTTCGCATTCGTGTTCCGGAGTAAAAGAAAAGAAAGCTTGAGAAGCTTTCATTGCAGCTACCGTGTGGTGAGAGTGAACTCCACAGCACTACCAATGTTTGTGGCTACTGAAGAAAGAGAAAATCTTGTAAACCGATTAAAAACTCAAAAAGTAATATAATAAACCTTGTACAAGGGAGTATATATATAGCATAAAAAGAGAATGTCATTGCAATGATAATGACTCTTTGCTTTGATGTAAATGATAGGAAGTGAATGAACCTTAATGACTTTCTCAAAGTTAAATGAATTTGCAGAATGTACGAAACATGGCTCTCAGACTTTTTAGAAAGCGTAGTCATTCTATAAAATATTAAAGTAAATGAACTTCCCGTTTAATTCTGCAACAAAAGAGGATAAAATCAACAGCTTTACTTCCGTCTTTCTGTCACTCCCACCTGCTACCTTTACGTTTCGGTATTTGACTCAAAACATGGTGTTTTTTTGTGCAAAAAAGAATAAATGGGAGAAGGCGAACTAATGGTTGGGAGAATGTCAAGCATTTTCTTTCCGAGTTTGAAAAATAGGAAAAACAGAGGCGCTCACTAAAGTAAATGTGTGTGCTGCACGAGTTCTCAATTATAGACACAAAATTCTCAGGGATCGGAGGAATGGCTGACGGTGACGCAAAAGGATGAGATAAGAGTGTAGAAAGGGAAAGAGGAGGACGTTTATTAATGTACAAACACCACGGTGCACTGACCACTTGACTTCCCCACGTACTTAGATGACCGATATAGGGACTTTTATTTCAATGTCCAGTGGCGGGTTTAATGACCACAGAAAGCTACCTTGTCATTTTTTGCATTTCATTATTCAACTCCTTTTCTCCTTCCTGCAATTTACTTCATGTCCAGCAAATATTTTTATCACATTGCTATATAGTCTGATAAAAAGGAAGAGGAATGCACTTATATATTCTTATAGAAGGAATAATATATGCAAGCAATGATATATACTATGAATACCAAAAAGGTACACTAATGATGCAGTCATTTGCAGGAAGCAGTAAGGCTGTAGTTTCGCTAATGATATAGGGTGGAAGAACTGTGACGCTTTCAGAGTTTAAACTCTGTATAATAGTTGCTGCTTTCTTAAAACTATAAAACTAAATGCTAATGAATACTTCACTTGTTCTCAAAGCCTATCTACTGCACGTCTAAAGGACAAATGGGACATTGCGAAATTGCAATAATTATTGTCCTTACATGAACAACGTGAGCAAACATTTTTGCACGTACATGTATTATTTGACTTGCAATGCTAGGGGACATGTGTACGTACGTTGGTAAACAAACAGTGTATGGAGAAACGTCAACGTAAAATGTCAAACCAATACACGGACGAACACCTTCATAATAAAGTTTTCCTTCTATCCACTAGTCCAACTTGAATAATGTGTATTACACAAGTACTCGTAAGAATTTGTATTCTGTATGGAAACCTGTAATAATTAAGTATTATGGGAGTATATACTAGTAACCGCAGTTTTCTATAGTTTGAATTTTACTGTTAGCTAAATAACTAGTGCATGAAGATCGCAGAAAGTAATCCACAATCCAATCTCACCTCGTTTCCACCTCCTGAGCTTGAAACAAAAGTACGCAGATTGTGGATTAAAGAACCGGAAGTGAGTTCTGTACAACGAGAACAACAGAGGTAAGCCTTGCGTGAGGGTTATGCATGCACAAACAAAGAGTTGTTTTGTAAGGTCAAACTTTCTTGAATAGAATTTCTCTAGAATTCAGTCCACTCAACTCTTCGATTGCACTGTATAAGTAACATGCAAAGAAATACATACCTATTTACAGGGAATATTCCTACACTTCTTCTATGTGGAGACATATTGTACGCATTCTTAACCATGGGGCAACATGATAAAGGTAGGCTTTCGTAAGATAAGATACCGTATGGAATTCCGTAAGTAAAGAGTCCTCCTCCATTCACTTGTAGGTAACTACAGCATACTATGTGGTAGTCACCAAAGCAGGATGTACTTGGTGAAAAACCTGACAAATAAATAATATGATTATTATATGATACGAAAGGGTACAATACAATAGAATATATAGAATATTATACAGCTAAAGAATCACGTTTTAAACTACCATGTTTATTATGAGTTTGTAACACAAGCGGTAAAACGATAGCCAAATGAACTGTTCCGTGAAATTATCCACGTTATTCTTGTCTCGTGTTCGTGTTTGCGATCCTGGTTTCAATTTGATTCCTATTTTAAAATATACAACCTAATAACGAGCACCTACTCATCCCAACCCAGTAACAAATTATTTTTATGGCAAGTTTTATCTATTCACTAATAAAATGATCGTTGCTTTGATTATTTGATATGCATATATAATACAAATATAAATCTAGCCAGCCAATTGGATCAAATTAGCCTTATTGATTTCGTAGAAATTCTGTACTTTCACCGTTCTTCTAAACACAGCACTTAGTAATATCAACCCAAGCAGACTATTTTTAGACACGACTACTATAGTAGCACTGGGAAAGGGATAAGAAAATGCGGTGCGTGAACCCGAAAACCAATCAAAAATCTAGATAAGTCACCACTTAGTCCTGAATCCTATCCCTCTGCTTTCTCTTGTTGCTACCTTTTTCACTCGTAAGGAAAACGTGACGGATTGTAGATTTCCATATTAATAATTTACTATTAGGATGTGTGTATCTACTCCTTTGTAAATATTTCTTTTTCCATGTTTGTTGATAACACCTCTACCACCATCAAAACTACAGTGTTGGCCGGCATGACCAACGATTGAAAACTGATACAATCACAGTCCACACAACCGTGACGATTTCAATCTAGTCAATTCATAAGGATAACGTGTCTGCCTACATATATTATGCATACTCTCTCCCGTGGTGAAATATTTACTAGAGGTAAAGCATGAAAAAAAATTGTGGTGCAACTCAAAGTGAAAATCAGGCACAAGGTAAAAGTTTGTGTATATGCCATAACAAATTGTGAGAAAAGAAGAAGGGCACAACGTGGTAGAACAATCGAATATGAAACAACTGGTAAAATTCATGCATATTATACGTCCATCTATATACTGTAAAAAAATCGACTTAAACTGCCATATATACTGACTTTCAGGATGTGTTGAATTCTTACTTAATAAGCATTTTCGGAATGCATAAAAAGTTTCTATAAATATACGAAATGGTACGAATATACATACATAAGTACACAAACTGTATTCAGAATATCGTACAACCTACATTTTCTAGAGAAGCATAATGTATTAACGTTATTGTTTCTTATAGGTATATAGCACAAAGTAAGAATCCATTTTATATACTAAAATGGCCTTTCCTTTGTTGGGAAACTACAGCGTGTAATGTAAAACTTTAGTGGGATGTCTGTCATGTCACACATTTAGTGAATAATGTGAGTCTGTAAAAAGTTGGGAGTTAGACACTTGCATTTATAGTAATAATACAATGTTTTCTACATACATGTGTGTGTTTAGACTGTGTAGTTTTCCACTCCTCTATTGTTGTCAGTTTTTTACACGACTATGATTATCATGTCCATTATCGCTGAACATATGGGAGGGAAAATGTTCGGCTGGAAGAATGTTACAAGGTAAAAGACTTTTGGGAACATACATACAAGTACCTATATGCTAATGGGCTAAATCAACGACGCATATACAGGATATGATACGGTAGGTTTGAGAGATTTAGAGCGGAGAAAATATGTGATTGCAGCAGTCTTCCTAAACATGCATATATAACACAGGTACTAGCTTACGGTAGTATGTAAACTAGCAACGGTAAGGCTAATACGGAATATTAGAAAGTTGAGTAAAAGTAGGACTGCCGGACCAAATCAAATCCACTCTAGCTTTGGCCTGAATTGGTACACTCCCCCACATTTGTAAACATGTATAGATTTCAACGCTTCTTGTGTATAAAACTTTTAATCTATATAATTTTCCATCATGTCACACATATGCATTCTTTCAATTATTTTATGAAATACTTCAGTTTAGATTGTGGTGGTTATTTTTGGATGCATCCTATATATGTTACTGAGACTTTTTTGGATGGACAAAAACTTTTTACGTTGTGTTTAAAATACCTCCTTATAGCTGCATAAAACATTAGAGAAAGTTACGGTTAATACTTATCGTTAGTATATGGCCAGGAGCACGCGGAAGAGAAAATCAAAGTTAAGAGTCAAACACGCACATACTTTGCCAGTGTAGAAGTATATGAATGTGCGATATCGTAAAAATCGGAATTTGCCTGTCGATGACCATGCTTTAATTTACTAATTGTTACCATTTTAGAGATTTAGTAATGCCAGTGCTGCTTTCACTGTACTGTAGAAAGCATACATTGAATGCATATATATTTGTAAGAATGACTAGATCTGAATTTAATCACATTGTCATCGGAATCCGGAATCGGATTCGTCATCATCGTCGGAATACTCATCATAACTATAACTCCAGACATGACAGGGAATACAGCATTTGAAAACTACAAGAACAAGATTTGAAATATTACTATAAAAAAAAAGATTTATTCTCATAACAAATTGGAAAGTGCTGTACATACTTTTCAGTTTTTATTTTCATACTAAATTATAGAAATCTGTGCCGAGCAAAACACGTTATAATAATACACAAACTAATAAAATAGCCTTTTTTTTATTGAAAACAAAGATAACCTTATAAACATTTCATTTTTTGTCGTTGCCTTCTGCAATCTGCACTGATTCATTCCGATTCATTCATATATGGGTTAAATGGCCCTGGACGACAGTCCGTAACAAGCACAGTGTCTTTTAGATTTTTATTCCGTATGTATTGAACACATATAGTCTAGGAAGAAATCCACTTTTAAAAACTCAACTATATATGATTATTTTGATTATAGTTTAAGGACATTCTGGGGAAACCTGAATCATTTCACGGAACAAAATATTAAAATTACGCACACGTTATGACCAAAAACTTAATACCAGATATGTATGATTGGATTTTAACGGAAACTTCTAGGTTTTAACCAGTTTTTTAAATTGTACAGTTTCAAACAACACGATAATTGCCAGAAAGATTACCAAAACAGTTTCATATTTTTTAAATAAGACATGTTTAATTGGACCAACTTTTACTGGAAGCTTTTTAGTCCGAAGTGTTTCAAACCGGGCTTTTTTCCGAGTGGATATTTTCCGAACACGCCAAAGGTGAAAAGATTGATTGACAAATATATGTGCGTATACAAGCACAGTTTTATATAGTATAATTCTTTATATTATAGTATTTTGGCAATGTCCTTCAATGTAGGTAAAACGAATTGCTTTTGGGATTCTTTCGGATATTTCTATGCGCATCCTTGGCATGCACACTTCCATTTTTCAACGTTCTTTAGATTTTCTCAATGTATTCTGAAACCTGTTATAATGGAACTGCAAGAAGTTGCACTCCCAATCTAGTGTGTGCCGGCCGTGTAGCAGAGAACCAGTCAAATGCACGCGAACGATGGACGATCAATCATACCAGTCAAATAGGTACCACAGTGTGCCTTGGCCATACGTGCCAATTTACCACTTGAACAGGACATGAATTGAATACTGCCCTGTGAAACCTACCACCTACGGGTTCCATGCATGCTGAGATGAACGAAATGAAGAGTGATGTTCAGCACATGACATGAATAATGAAATCGATAAAAAATGATATGCAAAATGAGGGCAAAAAATCTAAGAAGCATTGTTCACATATTTAGGTACGTAGGAAGTTGAAAAATTCAAATCTGAAATGTATAGCTAGCATCATAATATATAGTTTCACCTTCTATCTGATTTGAATTCTGCAGGTAGCGGCTACAAAAATGGAATTAGTAGGCATTTGCCAGATTACAACATATACACGTAAATTATGGCTTTCCAAACCTATGATACAATTCTCAGACATGCAATCTGATTTATGTTTTGAATGGAGGTAGCACCGAGGGAAGTAGAGTGAATTTGACAGGTACCTTTAGAACAAAGGCTTTGTGATGCATGGTATGATGAGTATAGATAACCAGCAAAGCCTGCGACTGCACGCTAAAGCGTGCAGACAGTTTTGAAATTGTGTCTCGTTGGAGCTCGAGTAACAGCATCTAGCATTAGAAAATGAGTCTAGCCGCTTCCCCGTTATG
>JAANSM010005119.1:0-10457 GCA_036850725.1 Orchesella villosa | reverse complement strand
CTACAGTTGGAATTGGAATAGATTTTTGTGCACATCAGCTCCAACCATATTTCTGCTAATGTGCCCTTTTCCCATCTCAAAAATAGCTCTGGAGCCAACGAAAGAGCGGTATGAAAGCCCCACCACAATCGATATTTTAGCTATCAATATTTTTCAGTCATGTCAACAAAATAGGGCGACCAACAACTACTCAACTAAATTTATTCCATTCCTTGGAAAAACATGCTTGCTTAGCTCTTAAACAACCTTTTCTACTTACATCTCTCAACTTAATTTATCAAGGAAATGAAACTGGTGGCGTCTGTTCAATTTTTTGACCCGAGATTTTCATCCTCCTCTCTTTCTCCATCCCGTTTGACGGTCATAGATGTAGTTTCAGCACTGAAATGTATGTAATCCTAGAAAGGATTCGGTTTTAAACCCTGTTGGCTTACCATCGCCACCACAACCATGGAATAATATGCATTGGGATTAACAAATGGAGCTATAGGGGAAAGGCTCACTTAAATCATGTGTGCTGCAAGTCCGTTCAAAAGGTAGGAAAATGTTGCTTGACATATAACCATGCAAATTTAGATCCCAAATCCAACAACGGCTTTAACAAAGATAGCATACGCAGAAACGTAACGAGACGAACGTCCTCACTTCTAATGCTTGTAACTCCAATTCATTATTTGGGCATGTACATTGGAAATCTCGGTGAAAAAGGAAATAATGCAATGTAGTGCTAACTCTTACTCTTTCAAACGTTTACTCAGAAGAGTTACTAAGTTACCCGGTATTGATGAGGGGAAAGGGGATACTGAGCAGCCGGCTTTCAAAATCCAGCCTTCTGATTTCATTCCCCCTCCTTCTATTCAATGACAGAAAAAGTTGGATATTTTGCCCAGCTTACTTCCCCATCTGGTTTGCCATTTAGAGAAAAACAGATGAGCTTTTGAACTCAAAGAGTAGCATTATCTCTGTCCGATCTTCAACTGCTAAAAAAAACTCCCTTTATCCAACTCGAACCGAATTCACCATCTTGTTTGCTGTTTCGTTCTAGTTTTCAATGAATAACGCATGCATCTCGATACCAACCAATGAATAAACTCCAAAATATTTCAACATTGCATTTATAACTACTGGAATTGTACGGCATGATGATAAACTAGTCTCACAACTGGTTTCTCCAGTCTCACAGGCCCATATTTGTTTGGATTCGGGTTGCAGCTAAGACTACGGAATCAGTGAAATCAGTATTCATCTCAACAGCATCATTTCAAAGCCCATTTCCCGGACCAAGTCTCCCTTGGATGAATACATGTTGGATGTGATGTGATGAGAAAATGGAAAGTAATCATAACATTTCACTCCTCCAAAAAATCATCGGGCTCTGCCCAACCAAAAAGAAAAACTGGGTTTGGATATAGAGCAAGGTTGTATACAAACAACTTTCATTAACCAAAACCCCTGCTGTATCACATTCTGCTTTTTGCATCTATTGAAAACGCCTTTGGATTTTTATTTACTGAAACACGGAGAAGTAGTGAGACACGTGCTTAATTTGATGTCATTTTTTTAAAACCTGCCCTTCATTGACTATGCGATATATGAAGCGCAAAACTGGTTACTATGGTTTCCCCGCTTGGGCATGGCCGTTACCATATTTTCCATTTGTTTATCGTCCTCTCAATCCCATCATGCCTGCCATTTTTTTTTAAGCTGAAAGGAAAAATAAGTGTGTTGCATGTTGAGCTAACACTGAGCTCAATTCTGTCTCTTTCTCCATCCAGATTTTTTATAGCTTTGCAGCTCAGAGCAAGCGGATGCATTAAGCCGACATCCCATTCTGTAATCATCATCATCATCATATCACCATCATCAACGGTAGAGCAGGAAACTTAAGCATCCCAAAAAAAAATTCCCTTCTCGTTTCCCCATAAAGTGTGAACCACTTCGTGCAGCTAAAGCGTACTTATTGACAGAGAATATCATTTACTCCAGAGTTATTCTGTAAAATGTTTTCAAGGATTGAATCCAATGCTCCAGCAACGAAATAAAAAACTTCTACATACTCAACACCGCTGGTTGAGCATCCTCCATTTTGGTATCTCGCAAACAGATTCCGTATTCCTTTTGAAGTAGAAAGAAAAGAGTAGGACGATGATTGTAAAAGATGAAAAAGTAGGCCTTCAACTTCCATTTAGTGTTAAACTTTGACATTATACTTGCTTCTTTTGTATTGAAAAAAGTTCATTCCATCCCTTCATGAATCAGTTTTGTTGAGTCTCTTACACACTGAGGGAAAGAAAGAGAGAGAGAGACAGAGTCTTAAGAAGATGAGGATGGGAAGTAGTCCTAAATCCTTGAACTGTCATCGTCTTCTTCTTCGTTTAGTTGCTTCACCGTCCCTTCTCAAGAAGACGAAGAAGAAGACAAGCTGTTTGGAGTGAGGACAAAGAACACGATAGCAAAACCCATTATCTTCATGTAACACACTTTCTGTCGTGTCCAAACTAAAGCAGAGCAGAGAAAAAGGCCCCAACCAACCAACCAACCAACGAACCACCATATTAACATCAACATTCTAGTAGAGGAGAGAAGGATGCATGTAAGAACCCTGATATTTTGGTCCAAGAATTAAGTACAAAAGTAATAACAGTAAGCAAGTGCTTCTGGAAGTACAAGGTACCTCAACAACCATCTGAATACACATTGCATACTTATGTATTTATGTATTATAAAGCACAAAAATATTATGGATGTTGTATTGTACAAGTCGTAGTGCTCAAATATCATGTCATATCATTAAGCATTTCTCTCCGTGTGTGCAGCAAAAGCAAATGGGAGCTACCGTGATACAATATATATATATACAAAATACGCAGCAACAGACCATATTGGAAGGAAAGCCATGTCAGAATCTCAAACAAAAAAAATAAGGGTCTACTTTACTCCACACGGTTTGTGTTCGGTTGATGCTCCTCTCTACTCGATTCTCTATCCAAATCGTTCATAAACTGATGAAGGGATTCTGGTTATAACTGGAAAGGGTCTCGTCTCTAAGCCAAACCATTGAAAGCCTGTACTATACAATCTATGCAACTAAAACCGAAGCCTGCAATGACGTACTTATGCAGTGCAAAGCACACATCATCATAAAACTTTCTGTGTAATATCCATCCTTCCTCCTCTCCAAATAGGAGAATATCACTTGGGGCGTAAAGCCCTTGAATGAATTGAATGGTCAGCAGAGGAAACGGCAAACGGATGGATAGATTTTTGTTCGACGTAGGACGTAGCTATTTATTTCGCCTAGTAACAGCAGCAGAAACAGAAACGGGAGTTTTATTATTAAAGCTTTTTATATAGTGCAACTGCACACTTCAACTTTTAAGGCATTCCAAGAGAGCACCATCCGCCATCCATCTAGAAATGTAGTTGTCACAAAGTCTTATCGAGACTGACAAGGTCTGGTCTCACACCAACTAGACCCCACTGTCTTATCTTTTTAGTAAGATTCAAGGTCTGTCTTGGTCATTACTAAAACAGTGTAGCAACATTATTACTTTAGGTATGCATATTACGTACTTCAAAGAGAAGCGCGTTATGCTCCTCACATTTGAGTTAATTATCCTGTTGTGTAGGAAGCAGGGAAGAGAAGAAGAGAGAGAGAGAGAGCAAGGGAAAAATTGTCAAGGTGTTGGCTTTCCGCCGAGAAAGAGGAAGATTGCGTGTGCTCCTGAAGAGAACCAAGGTATGTGCTTTATGACACTTGGGATGGGTAGATGGATGGACTTTTCTCTTCTCCTGCCAATTCAAAAATGGATCACTGGCTCTCTTATAATATCTTACATTTATGCGAAACAAGTATGCAGTCCATGAGACTTGAAAGGAGAGGCGCATTATTTCATCTGCCACAAAGCAAGGCTGAGGTGAAAACGTCCTCATATTTCCGTTATATTTCATGTGTAACCCGTCACTGTCAAGAAGACTGGGTTTCCCAAACGCTATATTCGTCTTAACCGTTGCATATATAAGTATTTATACCTACTAAAGGTATCGCAGTAAAACTCGTGTGTGTTTATATTTAGATCAAGGTGGTGCAGCACTGCACAGCACTTACTTAGAATGGTTGATGAAGTGTCCTCCAAAATAATATTTCTAATTAGCTCCAAATGTGTGTAGTAGCACATTCAATACATTATTCCCAGCTAATTCCACTACACTCCAAATATTGATGGTGATAACGCTGACTAACTTTTGTCGTCACCATCCATGATTTATTTCACTTCTCATTTTTCATTTCACCCAGCTCTCACCCAGTCTCATGATCAACACACACAGCTATAATATATTTCCGCCTTCCACACAATGAATATTGATGAGTGATTTTTCATTCCGAGGCAGGCGTGTGGATACATCATGCTTTTTTAGTCTGGTTAATAGTGAGTGCCAAGAAAATTCTATATTATGAATGCTTTGGTGTCCATAAAAGGGATACAAAAAAATGGGAGGAATTTCGCATGTGATCTGATCATATTTTTTGTTTCGAAACAAAAAATCATATGTGCTTTTATTTCTTCTCCACTAAATCCATCTCTCCTCTCCCTTCTTTATATGTACCTTGTTGCTTGCTGTTCCTTAAAGCTGAAATAAGTAACCCTGACCTGATATACCACTTTCGACATGAACATTTCTCTCCTCTCTTTCACATTTTGTATATGTCCGGATTGTATCACTTACCTTACCTTGCTCTCTTTCAATTACTTCTCACATTTTTACCCACTAGTCACCACGCTACATTATCTTGGATGGTGATGTCGCTTTTAATTCGAATACTGATGAAGAAAGGAGTCACCAGACGAGGTGNCTTTTAATTCGAATACTGATGAAGAAAGGAGTCACCAGACGAGGTGTTCATCGTCACCTAATATATACTATACACAACTACGTTATTAGGTTTCACATACATTCGTTTTGGCTACAACTTTCTTTCATGTACATAGAAATACATATATAAACACATTCTTAGGTACATATAGATACTTGTATAAATATAATGTCAATGTGAGAGAAATTTACATCATCATCATCTTCATAAACAAGCATTCCTTCTCTCTTTCTCTCTTGTATTCAGGTTCAAGTTCTATTTTCAAGTTTTTCCCCCGAACGAAGCTCATTTTTTCTCTGTCTGTGTGAAGTGTTATTGTGATACGATGCGTTAATACATTCGCATGAGAGACACTTATCAAATGGTGACTATAATGTATGGGTGTTTGAGTTCTAGCTCACAAGTAAACTTGCAACATTTGCGTCTCCTTGTAATCATATTCCCATTTCCGCGATATATACAAAACTGTTTCTACTTACACTGTACCTCACTACTCACACATACATAGTTTGGAAATCTCTAAAAGCTCCATTGACAATGATGAGCTATGTGGAAATGACACAAAGCAGGGGGTTTCAAATAATATTGGAAATTATTTAGAGGTGCATCATCATCTCATCTATTTTGGCACTCATTTCAAACGCATTCCTATTCCAAACCAATTCTGACGTACATCATCATTTTTCTACAGCAGTTGTACTTTTTCCAACCCACTGCTGAGTACTTACTACTGTTACTACTCCTCTTCATTTAGTGTTAGCAGAAATCTAATGAAAATTCTCATTACGTTAACATCTTGTGTACCTCTCCTGTTTTTTTATGCTTTGTGTACCTCATAATTACATTTTACGGCTTAATTTACTGCCCATTTTGCACCACGACAAGGCGTGGAGAAGAAATTGAGTCATTTCTCACAAGGTAAATCTTCTTATTACTTACTTCCCCCGGTAGGAACATTACATATGCAAGGTACGGTTGCATTTTGCATGAGTGCCATGCATTCATTCCATTCTCATCTGATTTCATCCACGGATTTGGCAACTGAAAAAGATAAAGTGTGTCTTTTGTGACTGTAAAAAGGGATTTCGCTTCTTGCTCATGAATATGATTATATTTCATGTATGCAAAGAAATGCTATTTTTAACCCGGTCGGTTGGTAGTAAAATAAGTATCATCCGCCCAGTTAACGCCGCAGTCACTCGATACTTGGTTACTTGGTGATGGGATGTGATGATGCGACTTACTAAGCAGAAGGAAAAAAAGAGGAAGATGTGCTATTACCAAAAAAGGAAACGTAACACCTTTTTTAAACAAGGTTTTGTAAACCTGTCTCTATATCCCATTCCACTTTACTGTTTACTGCTGGGTTGGTAAGTAGACGTGTTGCTGAGCACAAGCCCAACTTCTCATTACCGCAAACGAAGGAGAAAAGCATACATGACATAAACACCAGTTGGAAATAAATGCAAAAAAATAGCACCTGTATGAACTACAAGCTGTCAATGGAGAACATGTCATAATTCATTTAGAAAGTTGACAAAAAAAAGTGATAAAGACGGAAACAACCTCATATTTGTAGAGGCCCCATATAACTTTAGGTTGGTACTATGGCCCTCACCTACTATCAGCAATCAATATCATTTTGCGTATTGTGGGATGTAATTGACTCAAGGGTAAAGAACTTATTTTTCTTTAATATTTTTTTACATACGCAGCTGGTCTCTCGCCAAAAATACATGTCAAACATGCATACACACACACACATATTGTAGTACATTATATTGATATCCGTATCTCACTCAACCTGGTAGTAAGATTTCTGCGTAAAATTACGTTCAAAGTATGGTGAATTACGATGGAAGGAGAGCAAAGAAAAAACGCCTATTCCGTCGTCCTTCCCCTCGTGTCAAGTTCTCATCTCATGGCTTAGAAGAAAAGCAGAGAAATAAACACTTTTAAAACTTTGATTTGGGAAGTAAACAAGTTAAAAGGAAAAGAGATGAACAATTTTAGTGCTAATTCAAGTGAGAATTCATTGTCTTTTGCCAAATAAGATCATTTTCACCTCTTCATTCCCGGTAAACTTGCAACGCAACAGATAGGAGAAAGGAAATTCGGGAGAAGTTACAACAACTATGATGTGTAATTAAATTCTCCTTTTTGAAGAAGTGGAACGGCAAAGCATGTAGCGAGTTTCACCTTCGTTTCAAATGAAATGTTATTCCAAGTTGAAAAAGTTTGTAAAAACGCATTTGATTAGGAAATGATTCAGCACAGATTTTCTCTACAAGTAAATTGAGCAGTTATTCGGCATTTAAAGTTTGTTTAATGAGTGCTCGATTGAATACAATGATTTCATTCGTTTGTTTGTACAGTGGATCAGAGCTCATAACATAACACGGATATTTAGACATGCTCAAACGGAACTGAAAGAGCGGAAACACAAAAGGGTACATTCACACCAGCATTCGTATTATTATGATCATCGTCATCATTAGTCGCATTTTGGCACGTGAGCCACCCACTGAAGAAATTGAAAGCATGTTTTCAAACTAACATTAATAAGTATAGCCTAACAAGTGCACGTAAGATATGTATGTAAATACACGTGAAAATGAAGCAAAACGAATGTACGTAAAAGCACGTGTTTCTCTCACTCAGCTTAAATAAAGATAGTTCCAGCAGCAGCATAGCAAATAAAATAGCAGTTTCAACAAACTGCAGGCAGCGCATGCAAGTCAATATATATAGGAATATGTTGCAGTGTCAGGATGAAAGCACGTTAGCATCGCTGCAAAATGCTTTATTGTCGACTTTTTCGGATAATTTGCAGTTGCTTTACTACTCCCCATTTTTTGCTCCTTCTTATTTCCTCCTCTTCTTCCTCGTTCATGGTTCAATTGCACCTACGCACGTATTTTTTTCAGATGTCACATGAAGCCTTATAAAAAATGCGCGTATCTCTACACTATTATACTACCCATGTCATTCATTTGTCTTTGGGATTGAAGAGTATTTAAACCATTTTGCGGAAAAAAATGGGAAGCCGTGTTCCTGAACGAGTGTGAAAGTTTGTTACGGTCTTTGGGTGGATGGGTGCATTGAGTTTCACAGGAATTGAAAGAAGAATGTTTGGATGGTGAGTGGAAGCGACACACACTGTGCGTCACGATCATCATCAGCAGCAACATAGTATCCAAATAACTCCCTACCTCTAATGGAATTCGGGGCAATAAATAGCGCTTCTAATTTAATTTGCTGTTGGCTGTTTGTCTACAACTTATATTGGCGAAAAATAGGTACGCTAAGTAAACTTTGTATGTGTGGGCAATGTAACGTAATGAATTATATGCAATGTACAAACGTCATTGTCAGCTATTCTCGGATCGGATCAACTAAGGTACAGTAAATAGATTTTCTGAATGAGCAAAAAAGTCGGGAGCATAAGGAAGATGTAAAGTAACACAGCATTTTAGGAGCTGTCTAATACTAATGCTTTGCGTTGCAAAACGGCTTCATGTCTCTATAAAAATAAAACTTATTCATGCGGCAAGTCAAGTTGAGAAGTGCAGCTCCAGTGGATAGAGCAAGGGAGAATGTAGCAATGCAATGCACACTCGTCTCATTTGATGCTGGAAGGAACAAAATGCAAATTGTTCTCAGAAGATCTATTCTACTGAATTCACAATATGAGATTAGTTTTTGTACCAAATCATAATAAGAGATAGGCGTATGGACATGGACATTACTGCAAAGCTAGAGTTAGCAGGAATCTGTCTTGTTTTTCATTTCATTAGAAAGTATATTACATGCGTGTACTGGATCTGAACTATTACCTTGATCTGTCTAGTATGTTATCATCTTCGTCATGCAAAGTTTATACACTTGAATCACTACTAAGGTGAAATTTGTTTCATAGAATCGACAAAGTTTTACCTTTGTTCAGTTCCATGAGTCAGACGTTTTTTTAGGTATCGCGTTGTTGTTGAAGTTTGAGGAATATTGTTCTTCAAATTCACAATCAAATTGTAAGAACTGCGCTGACGTGGTGATTCCCACAACAATCTCAACATGTCAAATGGAGAATACGAATGTAGTTGAAATTACGCAATTATTGTTTTATTCAGAAAAATACATGGTCTGAAAAATGACATTGAATTGACTTATACTTAGACGGTCAAAGCATCTTGGACAGCTTCTGAGTAATTATAATTTTGAGTATTTACGTAAGTGTCAAAATGTCAGGTAAACAAGCTAATTGATTCAAAGTCGATATATATATATATATATACATTTTAGTAAAATATTTGGATATCCTCCACATGTATTTGCTGAAAGGCATTTCATTTTGTCTTCTTTAATCTACCATTTTAGGCCAGAACAGTATAGAAAAATCTTCCAGTCAATCTTTTTATATCTATTTGCCTTTTGGGTCATAAAATTCAAATGTCAAGAAGAACGAATCAATGAAAACAGACGGACCAAAAAGTTCTGTATAAGCTACTACGACTGTTGACCTGGCTGTGCTGCTGGCAACTTCCAGTTTGAGTGCATTAGAACCAGTTATCCATTCACAAGAAATGCGCTGGCTTTCAACATGAAACGCTTATGAATCTATT
Source organism: Orchesella villosa (assembly GCA_036850725.1). Classification (NCBI taxonomy): domain Eukaryota; kingdom Metazoa; phylum Arthropoda; class Collembola; order Entomobryomorpha; family Orchesellidae; genus Orchesella; species Orchesella villosa. The sequence continues at coordinate 962 of JAANSM010005119.1, read as the reverse complement.
ATTGAACTAAACCAAGTTGAGCGGCTGCAGTCGCCACTCGCCTGGTCAGATAATAGTCTATAGTAGTTGAAGTCATTCATTTGCATAATTGCTTATAATTTTATAATTTGCACAGACACATGCATGTAATTTCTTACGTCAAGCGAATTTATGATTTTTTTCCAATTTGATTCCTTTTAACTAATGCATTTCCTTGTATATTTGTATACGAGCATTAACCTATTTACGTACGTCAAAAGTCAAAAACAATTCTGGAAAAGGACAACTGTTAACCCAGCAGCTAGAGATTAATTCATGTTTAAAAAAGAGATGGTGAAAGAGCACCTGCCCAAATCCCATCCGCCAGCCACATTTAGCCAGGCCATCCTAAATTATGTACCTATTGCTCTCTGTGTCGATTCCAGAAAGACATTTGATGCTTCGTAGTAATTTTAAGTAACTAAAGTTCAACGAAAGTTGGGATGATGATGCTACGCTTGCTTCTACTACGCTGCACCAGTTAAGCCGGCTGCACTCCAGCTATAACACAAGCTAAGGAAAGGCAACTGACAAACAAATGAGACGACATTTGCTCTTTTTCGCTGAACCGATTTAGCGTTGTGAAGAGATTATTGGGAAAGGAGGACTACTTATCTCGCGTGTTACTTATTTATGTCTTATTTTGTTCATTTGCAAGTGCGTATGGGACGAAAAAAAATCATATCACATCACTCCCACTAATAACTTCGACTGATAAGGTGGTGGTCAGAGTTAGCATTCTCTATGCACATGCACATTTTTTCCAAATGGTTCCACGAAAATTTTCTCTTGCAACGCAGTTGAAAGTAAAGATCTAATATGAAGATGATAACTGACAAGTACGTCTTAGTTATAAACTATATTTGAGCAGTATTTCGAGTTGGATTAATTATTGTTGATTTTGTGAATTGTTAATCAAGACAATTCCAAAATCGGGAATGATT